>ML272089.1:20531-47587 GCA_005239495.1 Nicotiana undulata | reverse complement strand
TTCTTTAATAACTCTCATTTTATAGCTATTTTATTATATGTTTCAATCTAAATATGTATTGTAAAAGTCCGGTTCCTTCGCGAACGAAGTTCAGAATCAACAAGGGTTCGTAGAACGAATTATGCAGATGACAGGCAAAGGTCGAGGTAAGGATGACCCTACTGGTTCTCGGGGTAAAGGAAAAGCTAAGAAGGGAAAGAGGAGGGTAGAAGATAATCCTTCCTCTTTTCCACCCTCTTCACAGTTGCCATTACATCCGCCTGTGTCTTATCCTCCACCCGATGGATAGTATGAGGCGCCACAGCATCACCAGTCCTACATCTTTGTGCAGACACCGGGTGTTTCAGCACATGGCCATAGGACTGTACGTCCATCATACAGTCCAGTTGCCTCTCGAGCACATGGCTCACATCCATCCAGGTCACAACCACTGGGGTTACAGCCACAAGTGTCACAGCCACGGGTGTCACGGCCAGGGGGTCACAGGCATCAGTATCACAGTCGCTTCTGGTCGATCCCGCGATGTCGCAGTCACAGGGATCACATCCATCTTCATCAGCGACTCCATCTCTTGCAGGCCTTCGCCTGCGAGATACTAGCTCTGACCCCCCTACACCTTCCACACATGCATCTAATGTACCTGATTCCGAAGATGAAGTTGATGATGACGAGGAGGTGCATCGTGATCAGTATGGCAGGATCATCATAGTCCCTGAGGGTGATGGGTAAGAGTAATTTGATTTTTTTACGTTTATTGTTTTGTACAATTTGTACTAATAAATTAATGTATTTTTTTTTTAAATTGCAGGTTCATCCCGAGTAACACTACTACGAGGATAATCACCAAAGCCACCAGAAAGCTTTATGATGCCCCTTATACGAGTTGGAGCGAATTCCCATTCTCGCTGAAGGAGCAAATTTTCAATGAATTTAAGGTATAAATTTTCTTTTAAGCTTTATAATTATTTATATTTATGATATTTTCATACAATATTTAACTTTTGAAATACAGAGCAAGTGTGTATGGGAACACCGCTATAGCGCGGAGGTGGCTGCAAATTTTAATCTTAAGGCTCGGAAGCGGTTGTCGCATAGTTTCTCCAACGCTAGACTGTACAACCAGAATCCTGAATGGTTGCTTGACCATTTATGGGAGGATTTGCAAAGGCAGTGGCTTACCGCAAAGTTCTTAAAGAAGAGCGAAAAAGGAAAGAAAGCTCGCGCATCCGAGAAGGGAGGCTCCTTGCACGCTGGAGGTGCGATCAGCCAAGGGACTATAAAAAGAAGATTGGTACGTAATTTATTAATTTATTTTAATTTTCAAAGTATATCAATTCTGTTTATTAACTATAATTATGAATTTTTAGGAAAAGAAGCTGGGTCGTCCAATGAAGCAAGATGAGTTATTCAAGGAGACTCATATTGTGAAGAAGAAGAAAGAGACTGATCCAGAAAGGTGGGTCGAGGGCCGAGCATCGATTGTAGATGTAAGTTTTCACTTTTCATTAAGTATTTTGATTTACTCTTATATAAATTTTCAAGTACTAATTAAATATAATTTTTCTTATAGGATCGCTTCACAGCTGACGTGGAGGAATTCATACGCAGTCAACCACCTAATGAGTCGGGCGAGCCAATCCATATTTCGGAGGAGGATGCAGAAGGACTATGGATGCAAGCGGCTGGCGGTGCAAAATATGGGAAGGTATACAGGCTTTCTAACAAGAAGTTCCATCACTATCACTGTGGAATGCAAGGAATAGGAACTTCCTCGCAAGGCGAGCAACTAGACGGGGAGAGCCTCTCCTCTATGCGGGAGACTGTGGCAAAGCTCACAAGCGAGCTACAAGCGTCCAAGGAAAGAGAGAAACTTAGAGATGCTCAGTACCTTGGCATGCAAGCTCAGATCAAATCTCTCCTAGCTTCTGAAACTTTTCCGATTTCCCGGTCTCACGAGTCATCGCCAGAGGCTCACCTTGAACATGACCGTTCCATCCGTCCTCCCCGTCATAGTTCCTCCCGTCCTCCCCGTGGTCGTTCTTCTTGTCCTCCACAAAATGACCCTTCTCATTACCGTCTTGATAATGAAGATTCATCAGACGGTGATGATAATGATGTAGAATGAAACAATCATTGAGTAGTTGTGTATACTTTCAACTAGACAATAGAACTTTGGTTCTTTTTTGAATGGCCTTGTAATAAGTGTTAACTTATTAGTTTTGTTAGTTTAATTTTATAGTTCTATTGAACTTTAGTTTTAATATTGGTTTTAGTGTTGTTGTTGTGTTATTGTGTTCTTGTACTTCTTATTGTTGTTGTTGTCGTTGTAGTTCTTATTGTTGTTGTTGTTGTTGTTGTAATAGGATTTGGTATGCTGGCAGGTGGTGTAGCTGCCAAAATAGGCAGTTTCTGCCAAAATAATACCCAGAAAAGCGACCAAAGTTGGTCGCTACTGAACCCAGATTTCAAGCATAGCGACCAACTTTGGTCGCTATTTTCTTTAAAAAATCATTTTTTCTGCGATTTGGCGACCAATTTATTAAAATTCAAATTGTTAAGATTAGCGACCAATTTTGGTCTCTATGGATTAAAAATAATTAAAAAAATTTATACATTAGCGACCAACTTTGGTCGCTATTGTCTAGATTTTAAAAAATAAAATTTATTTTACAGACCAAAGTTGGTCGCTATATTTTATATAATAAATAAATAAATAATAACGTAATTTAATTTAAGCGACCAACTTTGGTCGCTAAATTTATATTATTAAAATATTACAGCGATCGATGTTGGTCGCTTTTTGTTGATACCCGTTATATTTGGTCCTTTCACCTTAGGGACCAAAGTTGGTCACTATTTAGCGACCAACCATGGTCTCTAAAGAAAAGGGACCAACGAAAAAGCGACCAGGCCTGTTTGGACGCATTTTGGTCGCTTTTTCACTGTTTAGCGACCAACTTTGGTCGCTTTTGGTGATCGCTTTTACCCGGATTTTTAGTAGTGTATATTCACGATCTTTGCGTTCATTTGAAATGGCTAGTACCTCTTCTAATCCTGACCCAGTTATTGGTGCTCCGACGCCGAAATATGTCGCACCTTTCCTCGACGAGGGGATGAGTTTAATGGAGGATGAGAGTTTTCCGACGGTGGATGAGGTGGTGCCCCACCCGGGGAAGCCACAGACTGACTTTAATAATGTTGTCAAAGATGAGCCTGCACCGGTGCTATCTACAATGGATGTTGCAGCACTCCCCGCATTCAAAATCAAGTGGAGGATTCCCGAACATATCGAACTCGTTCCGGCGGGAGGTGACATAGTTCATATGCATCGCCTAGGGTACTGCGCCTTCTACACGTACCCGTTTATTATTGGGTACATGCTTCCTCTTCCCTCATTGGCGGCGGACTTCTGCCGCGTTTACGAGGTGTGACCGGCCCAACTCACCCACACATATACAAACTCTTTATGATGCTCAAAGAGTATGTGGAGCTGGCCAACCGCGACATTTCCCTTCAACACATGATGCATCTCTTCGTCCCCATCTTTCATAGGGGCACTATGTTGCATCTTCGTCATCGGGGTACTAAGAGTCTGGTGGTCGGAATGGATGATAGGACCAATCGTCGTTTCTGGGAGAGTTTCTTCTACGTCTGCATAGAATATGTGGTTTCTAATCCCGCCGGGTTCCCTGAGACGTGTAATTTCACTCGTGAGTCTTTCTTCACATTTCCTTCTTTACAACGCTAATTGGTTGTTCATGTCTCGTGATTTCGTCGACTGACTATTGTTTGTTGTTTGTTAGTTTTGTTTGTTTTGCTGCAGCTGAGAGGCTGCCTCCTCCGCAAGTTAGGGATATTAGCGAATGGGTGACTTCCATCTTGCCTCACACGGTGGGAATTCGCGAGTGGGCACGTTTCCATGAGTGGTTTGGGCGTAAACCTTCTGTCGGCGAGTCATCTTGTCTTGGCCATAGTCGTTCATCTTTCGCCTTGTGTTTTCCTATGCCTGGTGTTCACATTGGTTCGTGTGTCATTTTTGACAGGTCGGAGAGGGACGAGAAGGGTGAGGGCCCCTGCTCTGGCTTTCCGCCAGCCGGCTTCCTCCACTAGGTCCGTACTTCAGGTGGCCGCCGATGAGGGTACTCGGAATCGAACTACTACGCAGGTCGAGTCGACATCCGAACCTGGTCGTACTGAGATTGTTCCTCGACCAAATTCCCCATCCCCCACGGTTCACTCGGTGAGCGCTCTCGTGGCGTGGGCGAAGAGGCCCCGTCAAAGAGGCGGAGGATAACATCGGAAGAGACACCTTTGATTGTTGTGCCCTTGAGGGTCGATCCCGTAGGAATGGTATCTGAAACCATGAGAGAGATCACCCAGGGAGCGGAAATGTTACCTGAGTCGAGAATGGGAGAGGGCGTAGTGGAGTCGGGGCAGAGTTTGGCGGCTGCCACCGTATTCAGAGTGGACCTTCCTCGTCTTAGCAGGCTCGCACCTCCTCTCTAGTCGACGAGAGATTGAAGAGCGTGGTGGTCGATGATTATGAGTCCAAATTGGACATCGATCCTGAGGATATGAGGTTGTTTGAAGAGGGTTTTACCAGGGTCAAGGTGATGGCTAGTGGTCCTTCCCTTGTGCTCGAAATCCCATCGGATGTTAACCTTCTGGAGAACACGGCGGATTTGGTGAGCAATTCGACCTTTTATATTCTACCTCCGAAAGCGGGTCTCTTCGGGATCTCAATGACTCTGGTTTGTCACGCTATGTGGGAGGGATGGCCTTAAGGGTGAGTTTCTTGACTTTATTTCCTTTGCTTTGAATCTTTTGTTTTTGCTTATTCTTTTTCTCCCATTTTGTCTCTTTTTTTAGACTTACATGTTGGAGATTGAGAGCGCTCGTCGGGCCGAGACGCGGGCCGAAGTCTTTCTGAAGATGGCCGAGAAATACCGCCGATATCGCAACAGGTGCAGAGAGATGCACATGTAGCTTAGAGCGAGTGGTGATACTCGGTCCCTTAGGGAGGAACTGGAGAAAAATAACGAGGACCTGATGCTGTCTACCCGCAGATGTAGCGAGCTTGAGGGATTGATCGGAGTAAAGGACGAGGTGCTCGAGGTGGGCAAGGGTGTCGCGGCTGAGTGCGAGGACCTTCAAGCGAGGGTATCACTTTTGCGAGACGAGCTCGAGCAGAATGAAACCAGAGTTGCTAGTCTGAGTGAGGAGTGGACTGAAAAGGTTGTCGACTTGGAGAGGAAAGTGACGGAGTTTGAGAGGGATGAAGGTGCCCGGAGAGCGGCTGTAGCGAGGGCTGAGGCGCTGGAAGATACGGTGCGCGTCCTCAGATCTGAATGAGAGGTTGAGAGGGGGAAGGCCATGATGAAGGAGACCAGGTTCGAATTGCGGATTGGAGAGATCGAGCAGGATGCCTCGAGTTTGGGTGACAAAGTGATGCCTTTGGAGGCCGAGAAGGCCCAAATGCTGGCTCAGGCCCCTCAAGAAGTTGCCTATGCTACTGTTCCTCGTCGCATTTATGAAATGTGGGTCCACGCTGAGGCTCAACGTGATATTTACAAGGATTTGTGGACGGCGGGGAGTATCCTTGAGGCTGCTTTTAAGGATGCTCGTGCGAAGGCGAGCGAGGCTCGACTTGCCTGTGGCTACGATCCCGCGACACCAGAGGCCTATGATGGTGCCGTGGTTGAAGATGTGCTATCTGATGGTGATAGTGCTGGTAGGGAGAACGACGGAGATGCAACAGAGTGAGATTTGTGGTCTTTTAGTACTTGTTCTGTTTTGTTGTTTCCTTAGGCGTTGTTCGTTGTTGTATCGTTGTTGTTTTTTATTGGAGGCCTGTTTGGGCCTCTTGTGAAACGCTGTATGTATGCAAGTTCTGAATAAAATTCACTTTGTTTTCGGTTGTACGTCTCTAGCTCTTTTCTCTTCTCTTCTCTCCTTTTTTTGAAATGGGTTTTCAGACCCTTTTGCGAAGAGTCCCTATTTTTGAATCGGGAATTTGGCCGGGTTGAATCTTACTTTACTCGAGCGGAGTGGCTTCACTTTATTGGAGAGAGTTCGAATTAACTTGATTCGAGCGAGGTCAAGTTTGTTTGACCCGAGCGAGGTCGACTTTACTCGATTCAAGCGAGGTCGAATGTTGAGTTATTTGAGCGAGGTCGAATGTTGAATAATTCGAGCGAGGTCGAATGTCGAAATAATTCGAGCGAGGTCGAATGTCGAATAATTCGAGCGAGGTCAAATGTTGAATAATTCGAGCGAGGTCAAATGTTGAAATAATTTGAGCGAGGTCGAATGTTAAATAATTCGAGCGAGGTCGAATGTTGAATAATTTGAGCGAGGTCGAATGTTGAAATAATTCGAGTGAGGCCGAATGTTGAATAATTCGAGCGAGGCCAAATGTTGAATAATTCGAGCGAGGTCGAATGTTGAAATAATTCGAGCGAGGCCGAATGTTGAAATAATTCGAGCGAGGTCGAATGTTAAAAATTTCGAGCGAGGTCGAATGTTGAAATAATTCGAAGTAGGTCGAATGTTGAATAATTCGAGCGAGGTCGAATGTTGAATAATTCGAGCGAGGTCGAATGTTGAAATAATTCGAAGTAGGTCGAATGTTGAATAATTCGAGCAAGGTTTAATGTTGAAATAATTCGAGCGAGGTCGAATGTTGAATAATTCGAGGGAAATTCGAGCGAGGTCGAATGTTGAATAATTCGAGCGAGGTCGAATGTTGAAATAATTCGAAGTAGGTCGAATGTTGAATAATTCGAGCGAGGTCGAATGTTGAAATAATTCGAGCGAGGCCGAATGTTGAAATAATTCGAGCGAGGCCGAATGTTGAAATAATTCGAAGTAGGTCGAATGTTGAATAATTCGAGCAAGGTCTAATGTTGAAATAATTCGAGCGAGGTCGAATGTTGAATAATTCGAGCGAGGTCGAATGTTGAATAATTCGAGCGAGGTCGAATGATGAAATAATTCGGGCGAGGTCAAATGATGAAATAATTCGGGCGAGGTCGAATGTTGAAAAATTCGGGTGAGGTCGAATGTTGAAAAATTCGAGCGAGGTCGAGTGTTGAAATAATTCGGGCGAGGTCGAATGTTGAATAATTCGAGTGAGGTCGAATGTTGAATAATTCGAGAGAGGTCGAATGTTGAAATAATTCGAGCGAGGTCGAATGTTGAAATAATTCGAGCGAGGTTGAATGTTGAATAATTCGAGCGAGGTCGAATGTTGAAAAATTCGAGCGAGGTCGAATGTCGAATAATTCGAGCGAGGTCGAGTTTAACCCTGGCAACTCAAGCAAGGTCGAGTTTAACTTTGGCGACTCGAGCGAGGTCGAGTTTGTTTTCGGCGACTCGAGCAAGGTCAAATTTAGTTTTGGCGACTCGAGCGAGGTCGAGTTTAGTTTTGGCGACTTGTGGAGTGGAGTAAGAGTATCGCGTGCTATCTTGCCTTCTATCGGAGTATCATGCGTTGGTTCATGCATCCACCGGGGTGAGTTCCAGTCTATATAGTCCCTTCATCGCTCGGCCGAGAGAGGTCGTTGACGAGGCGGGCGATGAATTCGTTGCTCAGAGGCTCATATGTGGCGGCACATAGGGCCGGGCGAGTAAGCGTTGCACATCTGTGGCGAACATACATGCGGACTCTTGATACCTACGTTCTACTTGTGCTGGGACGTCTTTGAGTTTGCCGTACAGTTCTTTTCTTATGGAGATTGTTTCTTGATGTTGCCGGTTCGTTCTGAGCCGTTCGTCTATTATTTGCGCCAAGGCATGGTGTGTGGAGTCCTCCTCAGTTTGCCCGTTGCCGTGGGGAGGAATTTTAGAGTGGTTATCGACTAGTTCTATTTTTTTTACTCGTGTACTTGTGGAGAGCATTCCTGCTCTTCATTTCACACCTCTTTTGTAAAAGGAAAAGTGAGTTAAAGGAATAAGGAACCATTTGTTACCTAAGATGGCCGATTGACTGATGAATGAGGGATATTGGTCATGTTTCCCTCGTCGGTTGCAATCTATGGATCCAATGTCAGCTTCATATCCCACCTCACCGCTATTTTGGGATTGAGCATTCCGTGGGTGGATGATTTGCTCCAACCATTAGGTCCTCGAGTTCGAGTCCCGGTTTGTTTCAGTCCCGGACGAGCCAAGGTAATAGTGACATAAGTTATACCACAAGCGCACAAATGAAGAGCAGTTTAACAGTAAGTTGTACAACAAGCATTGTCCTATATGGTAAGGTTACTACGCGCGGGGTGCTAACCTGGAAACGTTATTACCTGTGTGCTTGATATGTAAGCCGCGGCCCCACTACGATGGTCCACGCTCGCGATGCGCTAGGGCTGCTGTCGTTGCGCGACGTTGGCGTTGCGTGTAAGCCAGACATAGCTCCGATTTGGTGGATCTAGAGAGAATTAAGGCTTTTGTTAGGAAATCCCCACAGACGGCGCCAAATTATTTGACCAAAAGGCGTGAGACCTTTTGCTATACTAGATAAACTGAGAAGATAGAGGATAAACCCTAGCCAAAGATAATCAAGTCAAAGATCGAAGAATATTAAGTAAGAAAAACGCGATGAGGTTAAGCTTATGAATTCATTAAGGTTATGAAAGCAATCGAATGCATATGATGAGCTCATATTTTCAATACCGCTATTACCTTACGTAAAATCAAGAAGAGAGGAAAGGAATATATTTTTATGACCATTACAAAAAATCCATAGCAAGGTTCTAAACCTTTTCATATTTACGTGAGAGAGAGGGAAAAAAAGTCATCTTCTACTAAGTCTCCCTCTCCATATATATACTGGGTATTCTCATTTATCTAGTGGTCCTTAACCTGTGTACTGTGATTGGCCATTAGCACTTCAGGTCGACCTCTTTAGATGTCGTAGCGTGTACTATGTCGCAAAGGCCTTCTGTCAAAACAACCTCGGCCGTGGCCGTGAAGCGCATCATTGCGGCATCTCGTATGCACAATCAAGGCTTAACCGCTTTCTTACCATCCCCTCTTTGGGTCGTTCTTATGCAGTCAGATTTCGACCCATACAGTCTTATTATTATTTTCACTATTTACGTACTTTTTCTGGTCAACATCTCATAATTGAATAGGTCCGATTTGATTTATAACTTGTTTGGCCAAGCTTCTCCCATAGATGCACTTTTTTGAAAAGAAGCGCTTTGTCAAAAAAAATTGAAAAAAAAGTATTTCTTTTTCAATGTTGAAGTATTTGGCTAAGCTTATGGAAGAAAAAAAAATACTTTTGAGGAGAAGCAGAAAATAGTAGCTTCCCACAAGCACTTTTCTGAAAAATAATTTTGAGAAAAATTACACTTAGAGCACTTTTTTAAAGTTTGCCAAACACTAATTGCTACACAGAAATGCTTTTCAAATTAATTAAGCAAATACAGACGACTTTTCACTGAAAATATTTTTGGAAAAAGCACTTTTGAGAAAATACATTTCTCAACGTAAGTTGATTTTAAAAGCTCGCCAAATACGGTGTTAATTACCTTTCCCATAATAGTTACAGTTCCGCATGTGCTAAAGGTTCCTCTTTTGTGTTATATTCTAAAGGACCAAATGGAGCAGGAGCAGCAAAGCAAAATTGAGGAATAATTGCCAAGAATGTAAGAAGTGGATTGATTTACTTCCGTAACAATTACTGATTCTTGATTACATATTTCAATTCTATCTCTCAACGGGAATTTTTCAATATTTGTGTTTATTAATAACAGCTAATATATCTTTAAATAAGAGGGTGTTTGGCTAAGCTTATAAGTTGGTCAAACTAGCTTATAAACATTTTTCGGTTTATCTACGCGTTTGGTAAAGTTAAAAGTACTTATAAGTAAAAAATAAGCCAAAAGTCATAAGTTGGTCACCCCCAGAAAACTCCTACATCGATAATCACTGCCTCAAGTATTTTTTCAACCTAACCTCCCCCTCCCACCGCCTCTTCAAGTCTACAATTGTCATTGACTATTTAAGATAAGCAAATTCTCTATTCCGTTGCATATTTGTATCAATGTAATTGCGTATTAATCTTTGAACTCTATCTAATAAATGTGGACATATCAAATTTTTGTGTGTATTAATCTTTGAATTGTATGTAATAAATGAGGACATATCAAATTTTCGGTATATTAATGTTTATTTCTCTTCAAATATTTTGTACCATTTAGGTTTATTTTTTAGTGAGAAACTTTTATCAATTTATTAATTATTATAACTTATGATTATATGCTTATCATAAAATAAATTATATTTATCATAAAAGTTATTTTATCTAAGCACAATTGTATTTAAAATAAAATGACAAATAGAATATTTTGTATTTGGATTGATTTGGAATCTAAAATTTTAAAGAAATTACGCCGTTATAAGTGTAAATAGTTCTAAGGTTATTTAAGTCATTTTAACAGAAAAAACCTTATTAGCACTTTTTTATCAAATACTGCAGCAACTTATTATCAATTTCGTCACTTGTTTCCAAACACGTAACTGCTTATTTAATAAATCAATTTCAGCGCTAAAAAGTACTTTTCAGCACCTAATGTTATCAAATATTCCATATCAGCTTATCCAAACGGGCTCTAAACCTATCAATTATGTCAGCTAAAACGGTATTTAAACTGAAATTTGAGTGTTTTGTATTTTGCACCCTTCTATAGTTTTTGACTTACCACCCCATTCTTTGATAGTTAATATCAACTAGGGGTGTACATGGACGTGGTTGATTCGGTTTTTATCAAAATCAAGCCAAACTAATTATATTGGTTTGGATTGGTTCGATTTTGTCGGGGTTTTCGGGTTTTCGTGTTTTTTTGCTACATGAATATAGTTTCAATCTTACTTTGTTAAAGTTATATATAAAGTTTTGATAAGTTAATATATGTTTAGTAAATATTGAAAAAATTGACAAACATATGATCTATTAAAATATTCTAATAGGAGAATTTTTCTAGTAATACATGATAGTTCTTTTCGCAGTCGTATGACAATAATTTTTGTTAATGTACGCCTTTTAGGTTAACACATTAGAGGATCTCAAATATTTCAATATTTTTTAAAGAAAATTCAATATAAAGTCTTAAAAATATATATAAAAATTATATATTTATATGTCAGTTTGGTTCGGATTTTTTTACTCAATACCAAACCAAGTCAAACCAAACCTAGTAAGGATTTTTAATCGATTTGATTTGGTTTGATTTTTCGGTTTGGTGCAATTTTCCGATTCGATTTGTATACCCCTAATATCAACTGTGTATAAGTGGCTATCAAATTTAGCATATCAAAGTGTAACTCGCCAATTCGCCAGACTTAGGCAGGTTGGGTTGGACACATGTTCATCGGTAAGTCATTTTGGGTCAAAATTTAAACAACATATCATAATGTAGAAAATTAATTCTTTGAATTTAGTTTGTTTGAAATAATCATGATAAATAAAGAAAAATATTTTATGAGTTTGATTTAGTAATTAAATAAATTATAAAAGAAGAAACAAATAAATGAAAAAAGCTTAAAGTTAGATGTGCTCGAACCATTGTTAATACAAACTGACCCGCTCGTTTTGACTCAAGCAAATATAGGATACGATATAGCTCAATAAATTTATTGATTCAAGAGGAAACTATGCAAACTATCAATTAAAATTAAAGTATTTATCCGTCTTTATCCACTGTTAAATTTATTATAATATGTGCCTTTCTAACTAAAATTAATTAGCCGCCTACTCATCCCCAGTTTTGTTTGACCATGTGATATTCTTTCCTTCCCATTTGAAAGACCCACAATCATGTAAATACCATCATAAACCTCCATCGATGTTGCCAAGAGTACTACACCGTGATAATCTTCTTTTCAACTAATTATTAGTCACTATCACATAAAAATAATGAATGTAATTTTAAATCTGAATTTTTTTTTGAAACTCCGTATGAATGAGTTCAAAATGCCAGATCTGATTTTTTATAGTGTTCTACTATTGAAATTCGTTAGTTATTGTTCTTTGATGTGTAAATTGTACCTTTGATGCTGGTTTTTGGAGATTTATTGTACAAAAATTAAATCCACCATTAAAAGAGCTTGAAGCTTGAAACTCATAACTTAGTTTGTTTGAGTTTTAATTGTTTTGATCTGATCCTGCATGGGTTTTTTTGGAAAGTTGATTGGAGGTTGTACCTAAAGTTTTGTCAATTTGGTGGAGATTTTGTAGTAAATTTTAGAAATTTGGGTTGAAATATAGTTGAACCAGAGAAGAAGACGAATTTGTATTGTATACCCAAATAGTATACAAATATACCATTTTGGTATATAATTCATTCCAACTATATACCCTATTAGTATAGCTTTATACTATATTGGTATCATATGCTAGTTGAATCTTTTTTTGGTTGTATTAGTTGCATTTAATTGGTACAATAATTGATTTTCTTTTAATATACTAATACAATACAATATTTTGAAATACTTTATTATATTAATATGTGGTACACTATTTTATTTATTTTTCTCTTTATGCATGTGTGTTATGTAATAGTAGTATGTCATATAGTTGCCAAGAATTAATCAGCAAAACTGTATACCATGTTGGTATAGTTATATGCCATATTGGTATCATATGGTAGTTTGAGCATTGTTTTGGTTGTTTTAGTTGCATTTTAAGTGAATTTTATTATGAAATTATTTATATGAACAAGATATGCAATGCTGGAATTTTTGTGTGCCGATGGACATAAATTATGTGTATTATGTAATAATTTTTATAGTTATAGGCAATTGTTGGAATGACCCCATACAACTATATACCCCTGTTGGTGTACGGAATGAGCAAGTTGTTTTGCGAATATTTAGCTTGCAATACGAGCATGTAATTTTCTTATACTTTTATTGCGTCCTTTAATGTTTTGGTACAGTAGTATAGTCGCAGATAGTTGAAGCAATATTCTAGAGCAATCATATGCTCTGTTCGTATACATATATACCATATTGGTATCACATGGTACTAGAAGTCTTTTTTGCTACTTATACTTTTATTGCATTTTTCAATATTTTATTATCATTTTTATTATAACTAGTATATATGGAGATTTGGTTGATGTAGATTATATTTTCTTGCTCTATAACTGGTTGTATTACTGCTAATGAGAGAGTGTGTACTGATATTTGTAGGGAAGGAGATCAAATTTTGCATGGCAATCACGTGTTGATTCTCAGAAACTGATTATGTAATTTATGATGCTCAACAGTAGTCAGTGTGATATTCCGTGAATTAGATCAAGTGACAACTGATATTATTTCAGTTTAATAATTGAATTTAAAAAATGAGAAAGAAAAAAAATAAAAGGTATATTACACTAGTTATATTTAAAAAAAAAAGGTGAACAAATATTTACTATATCAGTTTTTTTTATTGTATAAAAAAATATAACAAAAAATAGTGAAAATAGTAAATGAAATTAGATTATGAAGAGAAAAAGAATTTAAAAAAATAAGTTAAATGAAATTAGAAAAGGAAAAAAGAAAAAGAAAATAAGAAAACGAGAAAAAAGAAAAGGAGAAAAGAAAGAAAAAAAAGGAAAAAAAGAAAAGAAGCATAGAAATAAATAAGAATTAGAGAAAAAAGAGAAATTTTCCCACAAAACTACTATGGATAGGAAATGTAATTAGTTTGATGGGTAGAAAAATAAATGAATAGACAAGGATAAATAGTTTTTTTTTGTAGGTAACTGTGCGTTAGTGCTGGTATGATCGCATCCTTCCCGCTTTAGATTTTAAAGAGCTTTTAGGTTTAGGTAACATAAAGTTTTCTAGTACTCCTTTTCTGTTGTGATGGCAAACCTAATTTGTTTTTCTGTGCAACGATGCCGCCTCTTTATTCATAGTTTCAATATTACATCTCTTCTCGTCCGGTTCGTGATGGTATAAATTGTTATGATGCTTGGCTTGACTTCGCTAAGGAAGGAGAGCCTGAGCGGAATGTGCGGGATCTTAAAGGAGTTGCTGCAATAATGGTATCAGAGCTTCAGTGAGAAAATTATTGTTGTGCGTCATTCCAGCGACATCCGGACGCTTAACTTCGGAGTTCTCCCTTGATTCAACTCATATTAACTTGCGTACACATAGCTACATACATCCGCTCATTTGATCCCTCTATATGTATATTTGATGAATCCTTTATATCCAAATTTTTTAATTAAAGCAATTTCATTCTAGTACTTTGCAAATTATGGAACTTAAAGCGCTAAATGGAATTTATTTTCTCTTGTTTCTGTATTTGAGTAGTTTTTTAAACTTTCGTTATCACTATTTAAATTTCAATGAGTAGTTTCTTTTCATAGACGTGAATCGATTAAACTACAGACATGAGAGACAAGTCCAACAAGAGAAAATGGCTTCTTATCCAAGTGCTTTATAGATGTTTGTACACTAGTAATATTTGTAACTAACAAAATGAAATTGCTTTATAAGCTGGCAGTTGATGATTGTTTTACGTATAATTAAGGGTCATGTTGTGCAAGTGCAATTACCATGCGACTTATATTTGGAAATTGCTTATATTTGTGACTGAAAGAAAATTTTTCACCCAAAACTTTTGGGAACTTGAATTTTTTTTTCAAAAACTGATCGTATTCCATGAACAAACAATGTTTTCAGAAATCTTTTTTTATGGCCAAACGAGAGTTAACACAACCAAATAATTTGAAATGAATTTTAAGCTCGAAAAGGGAAAAAATTACGCACACAAACAGAAAGATTAACAGCTCTAATTGCGATAAAAGAATGCAAGATATTGATAACAGAATACTTCTATTTAGAGTGATAATATTTACAAAAATATCAGCTAAACACTTTTTAAAAAATGACAATTCAGTATGGAGCCTAACAATAAATGAAAAAACGAAACTAATAAAATCAGGTAAAAGGACATCCATCGACAAAAATACCTTTGGCAGTAGGACAAGTAGCCAAATCACAATACTCTCCTCCAGTTCCCCACCAAGAAAAGTTAACATTCTCAAGACCAAGGCAGAAAAATAGAACCACTCCCATTAAAGCCACTCCTGCATCTAGTGCTGCTGATAGCACATAATTATATTTCTGCCACCACTTCTTTCTATATCTGAAAATCACAAAATTGAACAATATTCCAAAGAAAATCCAGCTGTTGAAGTTCAATGTTGTTGCTGGTGGCATAGCTGCTGTTGCCCCTAAAAGTACTGGAATATTAATCAGTTTAATCCAACTTTGACTTGGGAATGTTTTGTGTAACAACCATACTAAAATTGGTGCCACTGCCCCTCCAACAAAGAACCAGTTTAAGGCAATGTAATCTCCCCAAAATATTCTCTTTGGTCCTACTAATCCCCAGATAACCGATGCATCAAAAAACACTCTATCGCTATTACAGGTCCATGGACTATTTGGAGGAAGCAAGTCAGGTTGGCATATGTGTTTAATGCTATTAAGTAGCCACCACGCGACGCCCATATTGATCGTACCACCAAGTATGGTTCCAATTAGCTGGTTTTACAAATAATACAAGTTTTAATCAGTCTCTTGTAACATCAAGAAATTTGACTCCTTACTTGTCAAATACTAAATATATACAGTCAGACATCTTTAGAACAACATCCTTATATAATAGTCATTCGCTATAAAAGTGAGTTTTTCTTGGAATCGATCATTATGTTAGATTATATTATACGTCCTCTATAACAGCACTGTAATGGTGAAAAGGAAAAAAAAAAAAAAAAAACAAGAAAGTTCATACCTGAACAATGAACATTGATCTTGGAGGAACCTTCATATAATGACCAAGCTTAAAATCTTGGAGAAAGGAAACAGCTTGGCTCATACTCATATAACCAAATGTCTTGAAACAGACATTGGCTATTGGATAACCTGGGATTATCATACCAATAATATATTCCGTGATCACGTTTAGTCCTGGAGACTGTCATCAGAAGCAAAATTTTGTTTAGTAAAGAAGAATGAATGCATTAAGAAAAGGAAATAAACATAATTTCAACTTGTAATATAAGACTAACCATGTTTGTGGTGGCTGTTATGATGCTTATTGGTAAGGTAAATATCAAGGCAAGAAAGGCGGCAAGGAGAAGCCCCCACCACGAAAGCTGAACTTGATCTTTCATGAAAATACACAGAACAAGCGATAAAGCCAATGAAAGTGCAAGGGTTACGTGAAACCACCAGCTCGGGATGTCCTTATATTTCCTCATAAGCCTTGTGTGAATATCAGGCTTTCCTTTGAATGTGGCTCGGAATCTCTGATATATTTCCCTGTTCAATGAACTTATCAGTATACTTTTCTATTCTAGTTGGTTAAATATGAAAGTCTTAACTATGCATAGGAGACTATCTGAAAATAGCTAAGTGTTCCTACAACATCAACAAGAGTTACAGGTTCGATCGTTCTCTATGTGCCAAGGTGCTTTCTGTTGGTTGGAAACACAACGTCTACTCTAGATCCATTTCGACGAATAAGAGACTAAAATTATGGAGTAAATAGGAGGGAGAGAAGTAAAAAAGATAAGTAACGAGCACTTACTTTCCGTTGAATAGAGCAACTTGAGTGAGAGTAGCGACAACAGCAGCGAAATTCAGGCCATAAGTAACAGCAAAGAACATACTGAGATGTATATGTCCATGTTTCGCGTATGATACCTTGTCTAACTCAAACTTATCATTAACGATAGCTGTGATATTATATACCTGCCCCTGGGAATTAAATAAATCTGCGGAGAATAGAGGGAAATTCTTGGCATTGTAGATGTTCAACCCCCAATAGGAAAATGGAATTAGTATATAGACTACTGCAACATAGCCAACTATAACATTGACAATGGAAAAGAAGGGATAAACTAAAGGGCTACTAAGGTATGATGCTATAGTAGCCCAATCAAAAGTGAAGGAAAAAATTCCAAGGCCATGCATTCCTGAACCAATTTGCTGTGCTAATACTGATTTAGGAAATGCCAAACAAAGTAATGATAAGCTTGACAATGTTGGGAAGAGAAAACCAGGAACAATATACCATATGAAACTGCAACCTAATACAACTAAGAAAAACTTTCCTCTTGACGATTTCCCTTCTTCTTTCTCATGTAGAGCCCTGCCAAAATTCAAGACAAATTATACTTGTGAGATTATAATAATGCAAGCACATTCATGAAGCACCAGACGACGAGCAATTTTTTGAGAAATTTTTGAGAAATTACCTGAAAAGTGAAACTTGAACAAGACTACTTGGCCACCACATTTCTGCAGGATCTACTACATACTTCCTCATAATTCCTGCCCAGCCATATCCTAAAACCTGATACACAAACATTATATTAGCATCGATAAATTAGACGCGTCTACAGATTACAAAATGCACATCCTCTAAAGCATGCTTAGGCAAGTCAGGCTTATGTAAACTTGAGGGGAGACTGTTTGGATATTGTTCCCTCAGAGAAAAATAAGGAGTCTTTTCAGACTTTATATAAATTTAGAATGTGTCTTAGTAAGTACTAGTATTATGAAAGAGTACTTCATTGTCTATCCCTTATCACAATTTAGAGCAATTGCACTCATGCTTTTCAAAATTGTAATTTTTTACTCCCTCCGGTCCATAATAACTTATCATTTTACCTTTGGCACACCCATTAAGAAAACAAATACGAGCTCCTAGAGGAAAAAAGATTGATCGAATTGATAGATACGAAACCCTCCCCATTCTTGGGATTTTATCAATCAGATGAAAAAAAAAAAAGAATAAGAATTAAAATCTTACCTTATAGTAATCTTTTTTTATCCATCTCATAAAAAAAAATTGGATTTGTTGTTTGGTGTATTTATCTATTTTAGATCNAAAAAAAAAAAAAGAATAAGAATTCAAATCTTACCTTATAGTAATCTTTTTTTATCCATCTCATAAAAAAAAATTGGATTTGTTGTTTGGTGTATTTATCTATTTTAGATCATTGAAATCGTTGATGATTCAATTAAAAAAGAAAAGACCTATCTAAGATTAGGGGGGATCCTCAGTAGTGGTGACCCTTTCACTCTTCCACGGACTGATACATGTACCGAATGCTCATACGGGAAAGTTGACTCCTGGGCCTGAAACCTGGGGGGTTGCTCCGAGAAATCCTTTCTTTCTCGTCCACTCAGGGGGGTGCGGACACACCTGCTTTCTTGCTCGTTAGCGCTGTTTTTTGATTTTTGAAAGAAGGGGCGGAGCTTGAAGAAGCGAAGCGAGCCTAGAGTAGCAGCCTATTACGTTTTTTCAGGCCCCTTTGATATGTTAGCTCTAGGGTTGCTGAAACCTCTTTGCCTTCGACGGAGTACATGTTTTTGAAGTTCCATTCTTTCCTAGCGGGGCTTTATAGAACGAGAGATTCGGCAACATTCACTGAGTAAAAAGAAACGTCCACTTTCTTTCATAAGAAAACTTCTTGTAAACTAAGATTAGTATTCACTAAATTAACCTTAAATAAGTGTTACCTTGACACATTGGATATATAAATAAGTGCAAATATTGGAAAAATATAGTTAATTCTTTTTGATTATGTAAATGGACACTTATTTTGGACCAAAATAAAAATGTAAAATGGTAAACTTATTATGGACCGGAGGGAGTACTAATTGCAATCATGTTTTCCACATCAAATACTATATAATTTTTTGACATTCTTGTGGGGCATCATCTTGTTTAGAATTTCGTAGTTTGTCCTGGCGGAGGTAAAAAAATACAATTAGGTAGGTGATTTATTCCTAAACCTTGATGGACAAAATAACTCCGCCGTTGGAATAGTTGGGACACCACAGTCATAAAAAATAAAATTATGTTTTTAGAATTACCTGGGTGGCGATGACAAGAATCCAACCAGCCAAAAAGGATATGTTCCTAAAATAAAAAGCTTTAGTAATATCCACAATTCCAACAGCATAAGCAGGTCCATTCCCAAACGCAGAGCCAGCATTAGCAAATATAGAAATCAAAACATGTTCTTTCATATTAAACGGCCCTGGATTCAACGTAAATTCCCACGATCTAATCTGAAATTTCCTCGTCGGTAACACCCTAGCCATAATCCGACCAAGTGGCAATGTCGCCACCTGAACAGTAATCATAGTTATGATCAATGGTTCTGCTCTATAACTGAAGAAAGTGTTGAGAAACGAGAGGAGAGCACAAGACAAAAGTCCTAAGAACCACATTCGAAAAGTCCAAACAGGAAATGAAGGATCATCGTCGTTTGAGACTGTCAAACGAACTTGTTCGATTGGTGATTCTTCGTCATCTTCTTCAGGTACAACGTTTTCGGGATCCTTTTGTTGTATTTTTTCTTGCATGGTTACAGCCATGGAAGAAAAAGAAAAAGGGTTGAATTTCTAGGGTTTAAGTTTTGATTAGCTGCCTTTGATTTTGGTCGTAGCAGCTAATCAGCACGGGAATAGGCGGAGACTGAAGGCGTTTATATAGTAGTTAATGTAGGAGATAAAGAGTTGTACATGCATGAGAAATCTACATTGAATCCAGTTGGGATTATTGAATTTTTCTCTTTTAATAAATGTCAATTTTTATTCCTATATAATTTCGGTGCAAAGATTTTCAAGTAAATAGCGTACTCTAGTGGCAAGATAATATAGGAGAAGGAAAAGAAAGTGAATTACCAAATTCTAGAAAGTATGGGATTGGTTAGAAACAAGAAACAAAACCAAAAAGAAAAAAGGATTTAAAGAAACAAGATAAAAAAAGAATAAGGAAATTTATCTTAATCAGACAAGTCTAAATTGAAAAGAATTTCTAATAACAATAACTAGCCTAAATTAATTGCCTTTCGTAGATAATAATTGTAAGAAATAGATTATGGATCCCGACAGTCCCCGCTTAGAGTAACAAAGAACAATAAGCGCTCTTGAATATGTAACTTTCTAAAAAGGGGAAACTACACTATATGCTTACAAAAGATAAATTATTTATCTGTTTTTGTCCATCTTTAAATTATTTATAATTTTTATTTATAGGACCTAACTTTATTACGCACCTACCCATTCCCTTTTGCCCCATTTTCACCTTGATTCAATAGTAAAGGGCCCGATGTAAATGCAAAGCTCTTCCTCTCTTTCATTATGCAAGCATTTACCTGTAAAAAGGAAGTTTAGTGTACCTATTTTATTTTATTTTTATGTTTTTTAAATCGAAAGGAGTTTATTTCTATAATATGCAAAATCACGACATTTATAGATTAGTTATGCAAATAATTTTTTGTGATAAATATCAATAGTAACCTAATAATTATAATAAACATAAGATATATAATAAACAAATAATATACGAATAGTATAAAATATTTTTTATATTATTTCTAATGTATATAACTTAAATCAAAATATAAAAATTCTATTAAACTTGAATAACAAATCAACTATGATTCTAGTATTGCTAATACATGAAAGGGTGATGCCTTGTGTTTACCTTGAAAAAGGTATTAACAATTAGATTTAATTTGTGGTTCTAAAAATATGTGATTTATCTTAATACTAGTTGTTATGTGAAAAATGCTAAGTGTAAATAAGCAAGAAATGGTAAGCAAACCGGTGTGGTCGCAAGACTAGGGGCCTCGATCTCAACGGTATAGGACCTCGAGGAAAACATTTAACGGTTGATAGTGAACAATAAATAAAGAACAATGAATGAACACAATAAATGAAGAACAATAAAGTTATAGAATAATTGCTGAACACGTTTGAGCAAAAAAAGTAGAGAATGTTCTATTGTGGTGAATATTCATGTTTGTTAAAAAAAAGACAGGGTCCCCTTTATATAGGAGGGGGGAATCCCAACATAGTACATGTCTAATTATTACAAAGAAATGCTACTGGTACAACGGTATAAAGGCTCAGTACGGACTTGTACTATTTCCTACATGCCTTGTCAGCTCAAACCACGTGTCCTTAGGAATTTCTCGCCTTTCCATGACGATCATCGATTTGTGCTGCTCCGAGGTCGACCGTAGTGAACCTTAGATTTTAGAAATTTGGGTTGAAATATAGTTGAACCAGAGAAGAAGACGAATTTGTATTGTATACCCAAATAGTATACAAATATACCATTTGGTATACAATTCATTCCAAGTATATACCCTATTAGTATAGCTATATACTATATTGGTGTCATATGCTAGTTGAATCATATTTTGGTTGTATTAGCTACATTTAATTGGTACAATATTTGATTTTTTTTAATAATAGTAATATAAAAATACTTTATTATATTAATATGTGATACGCTATTTTTTTAATTTTCCTCTTTATGCATGTGCGTTATGTAATAGTAGTATAGTCATATAGTTGCTGGAAATTAACCAGCAAAACTGTATACCATGTTGGTATAGTTATATGCCATATTGGTATCATATGGTAGTTTGAACATTGTTTTGGTTGTTTTAGCTGCATTTTAAGTGAATTCTATTATGAAAATTATTTATATGAACATGATTTGAAATGCTGGAATGCTTGTGTGCCGATGGACATACATTATGTGTATTATGTATTAGTTTTTATAGTTATAAGCAATTGTTGGAATGACCCCATACAACTATATACCCCTTTTAGTATACAGAATGAACAAGTTGTTTTGCGAATATTTAGTTTGCAATACGAGCATGTAAGTTTTTCATACTTTATTGCGTCCTTTAATGTTTTGGTACAGTAGTATAGTCGCAGATAGTTGTAGCATTCTAGAGAAATCATATGCTCTGTTGGTATACATATATACCATATTGGTATCGTATGATACTAGAAGCCTTTTTTGCTACTTATACTTTTATTGCATTTTTCAATATTTTATTATCATTTTTATTCTAACTAGTATATGTGAAGATTTGATTGCTGTAGATTATATTTTCTTGCTCTATAACTGGTTATATTACTGCTAATGGTAGAGTGTGTACTGATATTTGTAGGGAAGGAGATCAAGTTTTGCATGGCAATCACGTGTTGATTCTTAAAATTTGATTATGTAATTTATGATGCTCAGCAATAGTCAGTGTGATAGTCTGTGAATTAGATCAAGTGACAATTGATATTATTTCAGTTTAATAATTGAATTTTAAAAATGAGAAAGAAAAAAATAAAAGGTATATTATACTAATTATATCAAAAAAAGGTGAACAAATATTTACTATATCAATTATATTTTCTTATTGTATAAAAAGGAATAATAAAAATAGTAAAAATAAATAAAATTGGATTATGAAGAGAAAGAATATATAAAAAGAAGTTAAATGAAACTAGAAAAGGAAAAAAGAAAAAAATAAGAAGAAAACAAGAAATAGAAAAGGAGAAAAGAAAGAAAGAAAGGAAAAAAAGAAGAAGCATAGAAATAAAAAAGAATTAGAGAAAAAAGAGAAATTTCCCCACAAAAACTACTATGGATAGGATATGTAATTAGTTTAATGGGTAGAAAAATAAATGAGTAGACAAAAATAAATAATTTTATTTTTGTGGGTAACTGTGTTATTCTCCCTTCTAATAATATTATATATCCCTTATATAATGGACAACTTATACAAAGAATAAGAGTTCATCTAACTAAGCAATTTAAGATACGGAACAATAAACAAGCAAACTAAATAAAATGAGAAAATCCTATATAATAAAATATTATTATAATTATTGAATTTTTTAAGTAACTTATTATAACGACCTGGTCGGTTGTTCCGTAGAATTTGCAATACTATTGCTGTTATTTCCTTGTCATATGTTGGTATTACTGTTTATGATGTGTTAGAGTTGGTTGGCTCGGGTTCAGAATGGTTGTAGTGAGAATTTAGTCATTTATTCTTTAAAAATAGCCTTATAGTTGGAAAAGTCAACTGAGAGTTGACTTATTGGTAAACGACCTCGGAATGCGGATTTTATGGTTCGGATAGCTTCATTAGGTGATTTGGAACTTAGTAGTATGTTCGGAATATTTTTGTGATGTCCGGTGTAGAATTAGGGTTGAATTGGCGAAAGTTAGTTTTTGGCGATTTCCGGTAGGCAGTGAAAAATAGGCTATCGGGGTCAGAATAAAATTCTGACAGTTGGAACATGTTCGTAATGTCATTTTAGATATGTCTGCAAAATTTCAGGTCAATCGAGGTTGTTTTGGATAGTTTCGGCATCGTTGGTGGATTTTAGAAATTTGAAAGTTCTTAGGCTTGAATCCGATATGATTTTGGTGTTTTGAGGTTATATTTAGTGTTTTGAGAGTGCGACTAAGTTTGAATGATTATATGTGACGTGTTGGTATGTTTGGTTGGGGCCCCGAGGGGCTCGGGATTGAAATTGGATGGTTACCGGATCACTTCTTGCTTGGAACCTATGCTGTTTTCTGGTGTTACAGCACATGGTGTTCCTTCACTGCGATCGCGTAGGTAATTGTGCGATCGTGTAGGGTTAAATTGGGGCAGGTGAAATTTTTGTTGTGCGATCGCATGCTTGGGGCCGCGATCGCGTGGGTGGAGGTTAGCAAGGCAGTGCGGTCGCGTGTAGTGCTGCGCGATCGCACTGTGTGTGGGGCGCGTGGGCTGGCAAAGGTGATTTATTTAGTGCGAACGCGTGTGGTCTAATGCAATCGCGAAGGGCAAAGGAGATTGGTCAGTGCGAACGCAGGAGCTTGATCGCGATCACGAAGGAGAAGGGGAAAGGCACAGTGTGAACGCGAACCATTGACCGTGATCGCGAAGAGTAATGCCTGGGCAGTTAAATTAAAACCCTTCCGCGACCAACACCTATTTTAACACCATTTTTGAATGGGAAGAAGTTTTTGAGGCGATTTTGAAGAGAGGAAATCAGTGTTCATCACAGAGGCAAGTATTTTGGACCTTAAAACTTGATTATAGGCGATTAAGGAACATAATCTCAGTGTTTAATTCATGAAAATCAGTAGAAAAAGGTGGGGTTAGGGCTTGAGATTATGAGACCTTTAGGGGTCGATTTGAGGGTTCAAACGAACTACGATTTTAGCGTTCTTTATATGTACGTACTCATGAGATGATAAAGAATATTTTGGTATAAAAATTTTCGAGTTCCGAGATGCGGGCCCGGGGGTCGGGTTTTGTGCTTAAAATTGATATTTTTCAATTGGAATTCATTCCTTAAGCATAATTTGATGATAAAAATCTGAACTTGGTAGATTTCGAGCATTCGGAAGTTGATTTGAAAGGCAAGCGTATTGCAGAATAGTTTTCGGGCTAGTTTGAGGTAAGTAATGTCTTTAAATCCTGTCATGATGGTATGAAATCCCGGACTTTACATCCTTTCACGGATTTGGAGTGATGCACATACTGGATGACGAGTGTGGGGCGTGCACGAATTGAAAATTTGAAAAAATGTACCTTTTTAGGCAACTATTGAGTTGCGAAACCGCCTTTAAAGCATATGATTATTAGTATTACTATGATTTGATATATTTGGGCTGTAAGCCATGTTTGGGGCCGATCTGTATTAACCCCTTGGGGGATATTTAAATGATATTCCTCACTTTGAAACTATGATTTTACACTCAGTCTTTCTTGTGAAATTGTTGACGCTCTTATTTGATGATATTACTATTTCTTGAAATGAAATACTATTTTGGGTCGAGAACCCTGTTTTATTCATGGCCCGAGTGGCATGCTGGGAGTGTTTGACTGAGTGAGGCCGAGGGCTAATGTTGTGAGGATGTTATGATATGAGAGAGGCCGAGTGCCTGAGAGTGATTATTGCCATGACGTGGCTTGTTTATAGCGCTTGGGCTGTAGGAGCCCCTCCGGAGTCTGTACACACTCCCAGTGAGCGCAGGTACCTACTAACTGCGAGTGCCGAGTGATGAGTGATTGGGAGGCATGAGTGACAGTGAGTGATGGTGAGGTGCTGAGGGAAATTGTTATGAGTGATGATTATGGTTCGATGGACAGTTTTATGATGATAATTACTGAGTTTTGACTATGATTCACTTTATTTTTCAAACTGATTTTACCGAGAGTTTTACTGAGAAATATTAGAAAATATACTTGTTTCAAAGGATTTCATGGAAACGGGTTTTCGAACTTATGTACACTGTATTGAGACTTGATGTTTTACTGTTTTGTGGATTGGTGTTTTGTGTTGTGTGTTTCATATATTTCAGACTGTGATTTATTTTTATTACTACTGAGTTGGTGTATTCATCATTACTCCCTGCACCCCTGTGTGCAGATCCAGGTACTGGTTCGGAGCAGTAGTCGTCCGAGCTCGTTGTCATCAGCGTTTGGGATTTCGAGGTAGCTGTCCAACGTCCGCAGCTTCTCCACTTCCCTTCTTCATATAGTACTTAATATTTGATTCATAGATATTATTATGACATTAGCAGAGTTAGTTCATTTCTTAGATGCTCGTGATCAGTTGACTCCAGTTCTGGGGAATAGTTTAGACCGTTAGATTTTATTATGGGTGTTAAAGACTTAGAAGATTTATGCTTATTATTATTGTTAACTGAGATATTTTATTAAAAGAAGGTGTAATTATGTGATAGTGGCTAGACTAGTACCACGATAGGCGCCATCACGACTAGTTAGGATTTGGGGTCATGACAAGTTGGTATCAGAGCTTCTAGGTTACATAGGACTCAACGGTCATGAGCAGGTTTAGTAGATTCTTACGGATCGGTACAGAGACGTATGTACTTATCTTTGAGAGGCTGCAGAACCCTTAGGAAACATTCCACATTCTTGAATTCTTATTGTGCGAATCCATTTATTCAGCCAAAAGCGTAACTCTTTGAATTCCTTTCATGTATTCGAATGCGCACGCAAGCGCTTGATATCAGTTGTGCGTCAGCGGCTTGTGACTTCCATGGGTGAGATGTGATTTTTAACATGTTAATAATGGGCCAGTCGGAAGGACTTGAGGCCGGATTTTGTCTGTGGCTTGAGTGCTGAGATTTCATTTGTGTGAGCACTCGTGTTGGGGGACTTATATGTCCGTTTGTGTCCTTATTGATGGAACTTTGTGACTAGATGACTACATGGTGAGTGTGATCGGATAGTTAGATGTATTCAGGTTGTTTGATTGTGACCAAAATGAATTGGCGGGAGATGTGGCAAGAACCATTGATTATTTGACTTCTGTATTGAGTTAGAATATGGCTTCGAGTTATGAGTATTGAAGGACCTCTCGTGTAGTTTAGTTGTGGAGTGAAGTGGGTTTTCCTGTTATGTTCTGAGTTCCTGTGATGTCTTTTGAGCTGACCAATGCCCCAACAGCGTCTATGTATTTGATTGCCGGTGTATTCAGCCGTGTTATAACTCCTTTGTTATTGTATTTATTGATGGCATCCTGTCGTACTCTCGTAGCCAGGGATAGCATACTCGGCATTTGATGATGGTATTACAAGGATATAGGGAGGAGAAGCTTTGTGCGAAGTTCTCCAAGTGTGAATTGTTGGCTCAGTTCAGTAGCATTCTTGGGACACGTGGTGTCCAGTGAAGGTATCTATGTGGTCAGACGAGTGTGAGTAGAGCTTCCAAAAGCTCAAGAATTCCTTGACCACAACCCCGATGTTAGTATTGCCATCAGCTTCATGTTCTTATACCGCTAAATGGGATGTCTTGGGGGCAGGCAGTGGTTGTGTTCTAATGTAGGAAGGTATAATAATTGCGTGATGGCTATGATTTTCGGAAGTGTATAGGGAGATAACATTTTGAGATTAAGCAGGTAGGGGTATCTCCTGCGGGTTGTCTTGAGGTGTGTGACCCTTATGTTTATCTGTAGCAAGTTCTTTTCTACCAGTAAATGATGTATGTTGTAATTTGAGTTTAGCTCGCTTGTGGGAGTTGGCATGATCATTACAATGGTGAATGCGATATTTGCATACGAGTTGAGGGTTAGATGGTCTGGGTCATATGAGTGTATGAAGGATTTAGTTGAATCCCACCACAATATGGCGACAGTGATAATGTGTGGGGCATCGTGAGTTATTGTTTGTCTTGATCTTTGGCTTTGAGCCAAGTGGG
>ML272089.1:2564-20364 GCA_005239495.1 Nicotiana undulata | reverse complement strand
TTGTGGTGTATTTGCATTATCATGGATTCTATCCATCAGTATCAGAAAAGTGAAGGTAATGACTTTAAATTCGCAGGAAGTCTCTTCATGGTAAGTATTTCTATTGTGGTGCATTTGGGGATAATTGAGGGAGTATTCAGCGGCTTATGAGCCTTAGACGATATATTTTTATGCTCGGGTTTCGTGCGGTGAGCCGGGATTGAGAATTGCGGTATTATGGAAAGAATAAGTATCAATTCGAAGGTAAGTCAAAAGGAACTTGGATAAATAAGACAGCTTGGTAGTAGGTCAGATCGGCATGATAAGGGATATGGTTAGTTATTTGGGTGTTTATAAAGTAATGAGTTGTTACAAGTGTTTCTTAGAAATTCTCTTGGAATTTTGTGGCATGCGTAGCTTGGTTGAGTTAGAAGGATTCAGTCCTGGCGGTTTGGTGTTGTACAAATGTGATTCGGGAGTTCTTGATGGTTTCTACCACAGTTAGAGATGTATATTTCTACTGGCGTGAGGGCCATGTGATGTATAGTGATTTTGCTTCTAGATGGGATCAAATGGAAAGTTCTTGGCTAGTTGGGTACGTAGTTGTTTGTGGCTAGGAAGGGAGCATGAAGTTCTCATATTTATCATAGGATTGCATGGAGTATGAGGTATTTTGTGTATAGTGAAGAGTGGCATATGTGAGGTCACGGTTCAGTTCTGGAAGGAAGGTTAGAACTGTCAGTTTAAGATGATTAGGTAAAGGATACCACTATTGAGTGGCTGGATGAGAGTATACATTCATTAAGGACAATGTGTTTAAGGCAATGTGTTCGAATAAGGGTGCTTCATTGGTGTTACGACGCTCTCTTGTTGGATCGACTGCTGATATTTAATGTTTCTTGGTGATACAGAGGAATTATGGGGGTATCCCTCGTGGAATGATAAAGTATTAGGGGTGTGTTATATATTTGAGTGGTTGAATTGGGATCAGATATGGTAATTGGTGCACCTCATGGATTTTGAGACTGGGAGTTTTCATGAACAAATTATTTTTGTAGTTGTGAACTACGAGGATGCGAGCAAAGCTAGTCAGGTGTTAGTATATGTCATGATTGAGTCATTATGAACGTTCGGAGAGTTATCTACCTGTTGTGGGTGACCAGAGTTGACTTAGAGTTATTGGTAGTCCAATATGGGTGTGTGGTCTGCACCGGTCGGAATTGCTGACTCCGAATTGCTATTGTTGATGGATGTACCATTCGATTGTCATTGAGCTTATTCGTGTTTTGGAGTGATCTATAAATTTCCTTTCGGTGTTTCGAGGGATTGTGATAGTTGGTTATAGGTGGATAGGGTGCAGTTCTATCGGGGCTTTATAGCGAGATTTGAGTAAGGTAAGTAATTGGGTGTTGCAGGATTGAGACGTGTTGGTTATGTTCTTTCTGGTTCGGGTGGCATGGTATCGTCCGATTTCCCCGTGGTTATGGCAATGCACTTTGAGTAATTGATGTCGAATTTCGCATGATTATTTATTTTGAGCAAGGTGTCTTGGAGTATGTCATGTGGTCCAGCGATTTGATGGGATCACGCTTTGCAGCTGAGTTAGGTAGATGTATGATCCTTAGTGTTGGATTTGTGTGATATGGTTTCACGATGTGTATCAGGCTTTTAACATGATGTGGTAATGGCAAGAGTAATGGATGGATAGTCCTATCATGTGAGTCTTCTCTATTTATGAATTGAGCTCTTGGGATGTTGTTATTGAGTGCAAGAGTTGCACAAGTTATGGCTTTGAATGGTATTGATGCTGATCAGACGAATGGTTGTTGGTTTCTACGTGTTTCTTTCATCAACGACACCATATGAAGGTGTTTAAGCGAGGTTTTGTTTGACAAGAGGTTATTTACCGGTATTGGGTTGTTATGAGCAGCGATTGGGATTAGGAGTCATCGCTATGAGTGTTGAGTCATGCGGTATATTATGTGATTTCATCTTGTGTTGCGGATGTGGCTTGATACAGCGTGTTCAGACTATTTCAGCTTATAGTCGTGGAAATTTGATCTTGTGAATGGACTTAGAAGTGGAAATTTAGTTCTAAGGTTTATGGGTCAGGATCGGACTTCGAAATTTTAACTGTGTTGTGATATTAGACCTATATGCGGTAAGGTGACGTGGAATCACCTCCGAATATGTGCATGGTAGGTTACACAACAATTTTGGTGGTGTTTGGAACAACTCTGGGCATGTTCGAGGACGAACGTATGTTTTAGTGGAGGAGAATGTAACGACCCGGTCGGTCGTTCCGTAGAATTTGCATTATTATTGCTGTTATTTCCTTTTCATAGGTTGGTATTACTGTTTATGATGTGTTAGAGTTGGTTGGATCGGGTTCAGAATGGTTGTAGTGAGAATTTAGTCTTTAAAAATAGCCTTATAGTTGAAAAAGTCAACTGAGAGTTGACTTATTGGTAAACGACCTCGGAATGCAGATTTTATGGCTCGGATAGCTTAATTAGGTGATTTGGTACTTAGGAGTGCGTTCGGAATATTTTTGTGATGTCCGGTGTAGAATTAGGGTTGAATTGGCGAAAGTTAGTTTTTGGCGATTTTCGGTCTACAGTGGAAAATAGGCTATCGGGGTCGGAATGGAATTCCGACAGTTAGAACAGGTTCGTAATGTCATTTTAGATGTGTTTGCAAAATTTCAGGTCAATCGAGCTTGTTTTGGATAGTTTCGGCATCGTTGGTGGATTTTAGAAATTTGAAATTTTTTAGGCTTGAATCGGATGTGATTTTGGTATTTTGAGGTTATATTTAGTGTTTTGAGAGTGCAACTAAGCTTGAATGATCATATGTGACGTGTTGGTATATTTGGTTTTGGCCCCGAGGGGCTCGGGATTGAAATTGGATGGTTAACGGATCATTTCTTGCCTGGAACCTATGCTGTTTTCTGGTGTTACAGCACCTGGTGTTCCTTCACTGCGCTTGCGTAGGCATTTGTGCGATCGCGTAGGGTTAAATTGGGGCAGGTGAAATTTTTGTTGTGTGATCGCATGCTTGGGGCCGCGATCGCGTGGGTGGAGGTTAGTAAGGCAGTGCAGTCGCATGTAGTGCTGTGCGATCGCACTGTGTGTGGGGCGCGTGGGCTGGCAATGGTGATTTATTCAGTGCGAACGCGTGTGGTCTAATGCGATCGCGAAGGGCAAGGGATATTGGTCAGTGCGAATGCAGGAGCTTGACCGCGATCGCGAAGAAGAAGGGGAAAGGCATAGTGCGAACGCGGACCATTGACCGCGATCGCGAAGAGTAATGCTTGGGCAGTTGAATTAAAACCCTTCCGCGACCAACACCTATTTTAACACCATTTTTGAACGGGAGGAACTTTTTGAGGCGATTTTGAAGAGAGAAAATCCGTGTTCATCATAAAGGTAAGTATTTTGGACCTTAAAACTTGATTATAGGCGATTAAGTAACATAATCTCAGTGTTTAATTCATGAAAATCAGTAGAAAAAGGTTGGGTTAGGGCTTGAGATTATGAGACCTTTAGGGGTCGATTTGAGGGGTCAAACGAACTCCGATTTCAGCGTTCCTTATATGTACGAACTTGTAAGATGATGAAGAACATTTTGGTATAAAATTTGTCGAGTTCCAAAATGCGGGCCCGGGGGTCGGGTTATGACCGATTTCGTGGTTTGTGCTTAAAATCGATATTTTTCAATTGAAATTCATTCCTTAAGCATAATTTGATGATAAAAAATCTGAACTTGGTAGATTTGGAGCATTCGGAAGTTGATTCGATAGGCAAGCGTATTGCGGAATAGTTTTCGGGTTAGTTTGAGGTAAGTAATGTCTTTAAAGCACACACTGGATGACGAGTGTGGGGCGTGCACGAATTGGAAATTTGGAAAAATGTACCTTTTTAGGAAACTATTGAGTTGCGAAACCGCCTTTAAAGCATATGGTTATTAGTATTACTGTGATTTGATATATTTGGGCTGTAAGCCATGTTTGGGGCCTAGTGCCGATCTGTTTTAACCCCTTGGGGTCTATTTTATTGATATTCCTCACTTTGAAACTATGATTTTACACTCATTCTTTCTTGTGAAATTGTTGACACTCTTATTTGATGATATTACTATTTCTTGAAATGAAATACTATTTTGGGTCGAGAACCCTGTTTTATTCATGGCCCGAGTGGCATGTTGAGAGTGTTTGACTGAGTGAGGCCGAGGGCCAATGTTGTGAGGATGTTATGATATGAGAGAGGCCGAGTGCCTGAGAGTGATTATTGCCATGATGTGGCTTGTTTATAGTGCTTGGGCTGTAGGAGCCCCTCCGGAGTCTGTACACCCCTAGTGAGCGCAGGTACCTACTGAGTGCGAGTGCCGAGTGATGAGTGATTGGGAGGCATGAGTGACAGTGAGGTTGCCCGCGGGGCTGATACTGAGTGATGGTGAGGTGCTGAGAGAAATTGTTATGAGTGATGATTATGGCACGAGGGGCAGTTTTATGATGATAATTACTGAGTTTTTGACTATGATTCACTTCATTTTTCAAACTGATTTTACTGAGAGTTTTATTTGAAAATATACTTGTTTCAAAGGATTTCATGGAAACGGGTTTTCGAACTTATGTATACTGTATTGAGACTTGATGTTTTACTGTTTTGTGGATTGGTGTTTTGTGCTTTGTGTTTCATATACTTCAGACTGTAATTTATTTTTATTACTACTGAGTTGTCGTACTCATCATTACTCCCTGCACCCCTGTGTGCAGATCCAGGTACTGGTTCGGAGCAGTAGTCGTCCGAGCTCGTTGTCATCAGCGTTTGGGATTTCGAGGTAGCTGTCCAGCGTCCGCAGCTTCTCCCTTTCCCTTCTTCATATAGTACTTAGTATTTGATTCATAGATATTATTATGACATTAGTAGAGTTAGTTTATTTCTTAGATGCTCGTGATCAGTTGACTCCAGTTCTGGGGAACAATTTAGACCGTTAGATTTTATTATGGGTGTTAAAGACTTAGAAGATTTATGCTTATTATTATTGTTAATTGAGATATTTTATTAAAAGAAGGTGTAATTATGTGATAGTGGCTAGCCTAGTAACACGATAGGCGCCATCACGACCAGTTAGGATTTGGGGTCGTGACACTTACATGTTTAAAGTGCAAGATTAATTTCATTACTAAATACATATACATTTTACTAAGAAATTTGTAACCATTTCCCGTTTAAGAGTCTTCAAAATACATAAATGCTAATTCTCTTTTTTCAGAAATGTGAATAAAAATTTCAACAAAATGTTTATTCTTTTTTTTCTGAAGTTCATAAAATTAAAATATATAAGAGCTTTCTAATTGTACTTCTCTGTCTTTTAATATTGATACTTTAATACTTAGTATCGGATATAGTTCATATTTTGTAAGACTAAACATGTACAATGAAAGTATTATTAAAACTAATGTTTGTGCAGTATTTCCACAGCATAAAGGAGGTAAGTGATTGATTTTATAATATAAGGGTCTATCTGCAACTGAGTTGTAACAACCCGATCGGTCGTTTCGAGAGTTATAACCTCATTTTCCCCATTTTTGCTTCTTTTGTGCTTTACAACTGTATTATGTCTTACAGGGTGGGTTGGTTTGGTTCCCGAGTGGTTTCAGAGTGAATTGAGATACTTAGTCTCTTAATTGGAAGCTTAAGTGGGAAATGTCGCCGGATGTCGACTTGTGTATAAACGACCTCAGATTTGAATTTTGATGTTCTGTTAGCTCCATTAGGTGATTTTGGACATAGGATCGCGTCCGGAATGTGATTTGGGGGTCCGTAGTAGAATAAAGCTTGAATAGGCGAAAGTTGAAATTTTGGCCGGCACTGAAAATTTTGATATAGGGGTCGGATTGGATTTCCGGAAGTTGAAGTATATTCGTGGTGTTATTTTTTACTTGTGTGTAAAATTTAAGGTCAATCTGACGTGGTTTGATAGGTTTCGGCATCGTTTGCGGATTTCGGAAGTTTAGAAGTTCTTTCGGCTTGAATCCGGGCATAATTTGGTGTTTTGATGTTGTTTTGAGTGATTCAGAGATTCGACTAAATCCGCATAGGGCTATATGACTTGTTGGCATGTTTGATTGAGGTCCCGGGGGCCTCAGGTGAAATTCGGGAGGTTTCTGACTTGATTTTGGAATTTAAAGAACAACTAAAGTGCTGATGTTGCTGGTGTAATCGCACATGCGGAGTGGGAACCGTAGGTGCGAGCCCACAGAAGCAAAGAAGGAGCTGGGAAGAAGCCGCAAGTGCGAAGACTTTCCCTTACTTGCGAGAGTCGTAGATGCATGCAGCTGGGTGCAGGTGCGATGGATGGCCGCAAGTGCGATTAGTTCCAGTACCTACGATAGGCGCAGATGCGGTCATGGAGCCGCAGGAGCGAGGGTTGGGATTTTAAGTGAAATACGCACCTGCGATGTCCAGCGTCGCATAAGCGACAAGAGGATTGCAGGTGCGGTATTTATGGGCAGAAAAACATCAGCTCGAGGGTTGGACTTCCATTTACAATTTTTGAACTTGAGAAGCTCGGGAGACAGGCGATTTTTCGAGGATTTTCAAGAAAAACGTTGGGGGTAAGTAATTCTAACCCGGATTGGTCTAAATTTCTTGAATCTATGGCTTTCTTCATCACCTAATTAGGGATTTGAGTTGGAAATTTGGGGGTTTTGTGCTTGAGAATTTGAGAATGAATTTTGGGGTTTTGGAGGGGCAAATAAGGCCGGATTTTGATAAATTTGGTATGGTTAGACTCATGAGTAAATGGGCTTTCGGGTTTTGTGACTTTCGTGGGGTTTCGAGACGTGGGCCCGAGGGGCCGGGTTGAGCCGATTTCGCATTTGGGCTATATTTTAGTAGTTCTCTTGTGAAATTGATCCTTTAGCCTATATTGAGTGTCTCGTTCTGTTTATGGCTAGATTCGCGGCATTTGGAGGCCGATTCGAGAGGCAAGGACATTTCAGAGTAGGATTCATGCGTTGTTAAGGTATGTAATAGTCTTAAATATGGTCTTGAGGGTATGAAACTTCGAGATTTGGTATGATGTGAATATTTGGAGGTGACATACATGCTAGGTGACGGGCGTGTGAGCGTGCACCGTGAGGGATTGTTACTTGTCCGTCCCGTGAGACTATAAAGTCGAATAGCCCATTGTTATTACCTGTTTTTCCTTGTCTTTTTGCAATTTGACTGCCTTTCATGTTAGAAACCATGCTTAGGCCATATGATATCATTACTGGGATTGGCAACGGTAATATAGTTGTTGAATTGACTGCTAATTGCTGTCTTGTACTTAGTCACAGTCTTACTTGTGTGTTATATCTCTATTTATTTCTTGAATGATACTTCTTGTATTCTCTGTTTGGGCTAATTATTATGTTATTCGGTGAGCCCGAGAGGCTGGAGAGGTTAGTGACTGAGATAGGGCCTGAGTGCCAAACTGTGAGCTATGTGAGGTATAATGATCGGGTTGCACGTTGCAACAAGCCTTCTAGCTATATATGTTTATATTTTATGGACCGGGCTATACACTGCATCAATATTGGATCGGGCTGCACGCCGCAACAGTATTGGATCGGGCTGCATGCCGCAATAATATAGCGCTTGGGCTGAAGGAGCCCCCCCTCCCGGAGTTTGTATACCCCTAGTAAGCGCATGTACCTATTGAGAGTGTGCATTGAGGGCAGAGCGCCGAGAGTATGAGCTGTTGAGATGAGTTGAGTGACTGTTGCCTTAAGAGGCTTTACTTGCTTTTATTTATCGTTGCACTTAGTGGTTATTTGTGGTGTTGTGAAATTTCTAGAAGATTCATATCTGTTTTACTTGAGCTCAAACTGATTTGACTTAATCTACTAGATTTGAAAGCATGTTCACTCTTTACTGAAAACTTTTGAAATGAATTGTATACATAGCTTGTCACTGCGTCTTAGTTCCTTATTTAATTCTATTACTTGCTGAGTTGGTTGTAATCATGCTACACCTTGCACTTCATGTACAGATCCATGTGTGCATGGTTCTGGTGGTCGCTAAGTTTGTGCACGAGCTGATTATCAGAGACTTACGAGGTAGCTGCTGGCGTCCGCAATCCTTGTTTCTCCTTTCTTATCATCTATTTTCTTTTGTGTTGGCATTTGGCGCAGACTGTAGTAGACTCTGTTTCTAGACTGGTTGATAGATAAATATATGCTCATGACTTAGTGACACCCCAATGTCGGGATATTATTCCGCACTTGTGTCTTGGGTTGTTACCCCTTTGTTATGTAAACCTTCGGTTAGTTTAATTGCTTTAGCTCACTTATGTTATATGTATTGAAACTACATTGAGAATGTCTGCTTACCTAGTTCCACGATAGGCGCCATCACAACAAGTTAGGTATTTTGGTCGTGACAAGTTGATATCAGAACCTAGGTTACATTGGTCTCACGAGTCAGGAGCAGGTCTAGTAGAGTCTTGCCGATCGGTACAGAGACGTCTGTACTTATCTTTGAGAGGCTGCAGAACCCTTAAAAAAACTCCACATTCTTGAATTCTTGTCGTGCGAGTCTGTTAATTCTGGTAACTAAACATCTGTTGTTTCATTCTTTCACGGATGGTGAGGACTCGTACTACTGGGCGGGATGGATAACCACCAGTACCACCAGCCAGGGCCTCGAGAGGCCGAGGTTGTGGTATGTGCAGAGGTGCAGCCCGCACAACAGTTGGGGCAGTACCTGGAGATCCACTAGTTTCCCAGGTCAGGACAAGATCCTAGTTGTGGATGCACCAATAGGACCAGCTCAGACACCACTTATGCCCATCGTGATTCCTAGCCTTTAGGAGGCCTTAGCTCAGATTCTGACCGTGTGCATCAGCCTTGTTCAGGCGATCTCTGCTTCGCCGTCCGCAGCCACTTCTCAAGTCGGGGGAGGCATTGAGGCTCCCGCCGCCCGCACACCTGAGCAGGTAGTACAAGGACTCCACACACTGGGGGCACCACCAGCCCAACCGGTTGTAGCTGCTCAAGACTATGTAGTTCCTGTTATTCCTGAGGATGAGCATCGTAGATTGGAGAGGTTTGAGAGACTCCAGCCTCCATCTTTTAGTGTTGTAGATGGAGAGGATGCACAGGGCTTCTTGGACAGGTGTCATAGGATACTCCGTACATCAGGTATTTTGGAAACCAGTGGGGTCTCGTTCACTACTTGTCAGTTCTCTAGGGCTGCATTCAGTTGGTGAGAGGCTTACGAGAGGCATAGGCCGGTCGGCACATCACCCTTTACTTGGATGCAGTTCTCTGTTATCTTTCTGGAGAAGTTCGTGCCTGAGTCCCGCAGAGAGGAGATGCGCAGACTGTTTGAGCAGCTTCGTCAGGGTGATATGTCTGTGACTCAGTATGAGATGCAATTCGCGGAGTTGGCTCGTCATGGTATCTAGTTGGTTCCCACAGATAGGGAGAAGATCGGGAGGTTTATAGATGGCCTCACTTATCAGGTACGATAGCTTATGACCAGAGAGAGTGTGTTTGTTGCTACTTTTTATGAGGTTTTCGACATTGCTCGGCAGATTGAGATGGTTCACAATCAGGAGAGGGTCGAGAGGGAGGCCAAGAGGCCTCGTGGACAGGGTGGATTTAGCGGTGCTCCTTCTGGGGGCCAGTTCCAGCACAGTAGAGGTCATCCTTTCAGACATGCTCATACAACTCTCCCAGTTCACCGTGGTGCATCATCTGGCCATGATTCTCACAGTTATCAGCATGGCCGTTCATCTCTTGGTGCCCTTCCAGCACAGAGTTCGTCCCGTGCTCCATTGGGTCAGGGTTCGTCTATGCCAGGTCCTTTTGCCAGTTATCCGGATGCTCGGGGCTCCCTTCAATCCCCACCACCAGCACTGGGGAGTTGCTATAAGTGTGGGGAGTTTGGTCACATGAGGAGGGAGTTTCTGGTATAGTGGGAGGTCCCGCTCCGTAGAGGAGCTAGCCTATGTCATCAACACCAGTTCCTCCACCACCAGCTCAGCCAACCCGGGGTGGAGCCCAGTCATCTAGAGGTCTCCCAAGAGAGGGAGGTAGATCAGGGGGTGGCCAGGCCCGTTTCTATGCCCTCCCTGCCAGACCAGAAGCCATTGGTTTAGATGCTGTGATTACATGTATTGTCTTAGTTTGCCACAGAGATGCCTTTGTATTATTTGACCATGGTTCCACTTATTCATATGTTTCCTAATATTTTGCTCACTTTCTGGACATGCCCCGTGAGTCTTTATTATCATATGTTCATGTATCTACTCCTGTGGGAAATACTATTACTGTGGACCGCGTATATTGGTCATGTGTGGTAACTATTGGGAGTCTAGAGACCAGAGTAGATCTTTTGTTGCTCAATATGGTTCATTTTGATGTGATATTGGGTATGGATTGGTTGTCTCTATGTCATGTTATTCTAGATTGTCACCCTAAGACTGTGACATTGGCGATGCCGAGGTTGACGAGGGTTGAGTGGAGCGGTTCTATAGACTATGTACCTTGTAGATTGATTTCATACTTGAAGGCTCAGCAGATGGTTGATAAGGGTTGTCTATCCTATTTGGCTTTTGTGAGGGATGTTAGTGCAGAGGCTCCTGCTATTGATTCTGTTCCGGTGGTGTGTAATTTTTCGGATGTGTTTCTTGCAGACCTGTCGATCATGCCGCCTGACAGGGATATTGACTTTGGTATTTATTTAGTGCCGGACACTCAGCCTATTTCTATTCCATCGCATCGTATGCACTGGCAGAGTTGAAGGAGTTGTAGGAACAACTTCAGGAACTCCTTGATAAGGGGTTTATTCGACCTAGCATGTCACCTTGGGGTGCACCGGTTCTATTTGTAAAGAAAAATGATGGTTATATGAGGATGTGCATTGATTACAGGAAGTTGAAAAAGGTCACAGTCAAGAACAAGTATCCTTTGCCACGTATTGATGATCTATTTGACCAGCTTCAGGGAGCAAAGGTGTTCTCCAAGATTAATTTGAGGTCAGGATATGGCCGTTATGAGTTCCTTGTGATGTCTTTTGGGCTGACTAATGCTCCATCAGCATTCATGCATTTGATGAACAGTGTATTTTAGACTTATTTGGACTCATTCGTTATTGTATTCATTTATGACATCCTGGTGTACTCTCGTAGCCAGGAGAAGCATACCCAACATTTAAGGATTGTGTTACAGAGATTGAGGGAGGAAAAACCTTATGCAATGTTCTCCAAGTGTGAGTTTTGGCTTGGTTCAATGGTGTTCTTGGGGCACGTGGTGTCTAGTGAGGGTATTCAAGTGGATCCGAAGAAGATAGAGGCGGTGTAAAGTTGGCCCAGACTATCCTCAGCCACGGAGATTAGGAGATTTCTTGGTTTGGCGGGCTATTACCATCGTTTTGTAGAAGATTTTTCATTGTATCGCCCTTAACCAAATTGACTCAAAAAGGTGCTCCATTCAGGTGGTCGGATGAGTGCTAGGAGAGCTTTCAGAAGCTCAGGACTGTTTTGACCACAACTTCAGTTCTAGTTCTACCATCAGCTTCTGGTTCTTACACGGTGTATTGTGATGCCTCGCGGATAGGTATTGGGTGTGTTCTGATACATTAGGGTAGAGTGATTTCTTATGCTTCACGCCAATTGAAGACCCATGAGAACTATCCTGTCCATGATCTTGATTAGCAGCTATTATTCACGCCTTGAAGATTTGGAAACACTATTTGTATGGGGTACATTGTGAGATCTACACTCACCGGAGTTCGCAACATCTTTTCAAGCAGAAGGATCTTAACTTGCGTCAACGGAGGTGGTTGGAGCTTCTTAAGGACTATGATCACCATTTTGTACCATCCTAGGAAGGCCAATGTGGTGGCTGATTCCTTGAGTCGCCATGCAGATAGTTTGGGGAGTTTAGCGTATTTTCCAGCAGCGAAGAGGCTCTTGGCATTGGATGTTCAGGCTTTAGCTAGACATCTTGTTAGATTGAATATTCAGCGCCGAGTCGGGTATTGACTTGTATGGTCTCTAGTTATTCTCTTTATGATCGTATCAGGGAGCGTCAGTATGATGACCCCCATTTGCTCGTCCTCCAGGACAGGGTTTGGTGAGGTGATGCTAGAGATGTGACTATTGGTGATGATAGGGTGTTGGGGATGCAGGACCGGATATGTGTGCCCAATGTAGATGGTCTACGACAGTTGATTCTTGAGGAGGCCCACAGCTCACGGTATTCCATTCATCCGGGTGCCGCGAAGATGTACCAGGCTTTGAGGAAGCACTATTGGTGGAGGAGGATGAAGAAGGATATAGTTGGGTTTGTGGCTCGGTGTCTCAACTGTCAGCAGGTTAAGTATGAGCATCAGAGACCGGGTGGCCCCCTTCAGATGTTAGAGATCCCAGAGTGAAAGTGGGAGAGGATCACCATGGATTTCGTAGTTGGAATCCCACGGACTTTGAGGAAGTTCGATGTTATTTGGGTAATTGTGGATCGGCTGACCAAGTCCGCTCACTTTGTCCCAGTTGGTACTACTTATTCTTCAGAGCGGTTGGCTGTGATTTACATCTAAGAGATTGTTCACCTTCATGGTGTCCCAGTTTCCATCATTTCAGATAGAGGCACACAGTTTATGTCGGAGTTTTGGAGGGCCGCACAACGAGAGTTAGGTACTCAGGTTGAGTTGAGCACAACCTTTCACCCTCAGACGAACGGACAGTCCGAGCGGACTATCTAGATATTGAAGGACATGTTACGTGCTTGTGTCATTGATTTTTGGGGTTCATGGACAAGTTTCTGCCGCTCGCGGAGTTTGCATATAACAACAGTACGTACGAGGCTTTATATGGGAGGCGGTGTAGATCTCAGGTGGAATGGTTTGAGACGGGTGAGGCTAGGTTCTTGGGTACAGACTTGGTCTAGGATGCATTAGACAAGGTGAAATTGATTCAGGAGCGGATTTGCACGGCGCAGTCTAGGCAAAAGAGCTATGCTGACAGGAAGGTCTATGATGTGTCTTTCATGGTAGGTGAGAAGGTTCTGCTGAAGGTATCACCCATGAAGGGTGTTATGAGATTTTGGAAGAGGGGAAAGTTGAGCCCTCGGTTCATTGGGCCTTTTGAGATACTTTAGAGGATCGGGGATGTGGCTTACAAGCTTGCCTTTCTACCTAGCTTGTCGAGTGTGCATACAATATTTCATGTTTCTATGCCCCGGAAGTATATCGGTGATCCGTCCCATGTTTTGAATTTCATCACGGTTCAGTTGGATGGTGATATGACTTATGATGTGGAGCTGGTGGCCATTTTGGAGCGGCGGGTTTGAAAGTTGAGGTCAAAGGATAAAGCTTCAATGAAGGTGCAGTGGAGAGGTCAACCTGTGCATGAGGCTGCGGGAGATGCGGGCAGATATCCACACATATTTGAGACTCCAAGTATGTTTCTAGACCCGTTCGAGCCCCATTTCCCCCATTTCTGCTTCTTTTGTGCTTTACAGTTGTATTATGTCTTACCGGGTTGGTTGGTTCAGGTTCGGAGTGGTTTCGGAGTGAATTGAGACACTTAGTCTCTTAATTAGAAGCTTAAGTTGGAAAAGCCGACCAGCTTCCACTTGTGTGTAAACGACCTCGAATTTGAAATTTTGATGGTTCCATTAGCCTCGTTAGGTAATTTTGGACTTAGGAGCACATCCGTAATGTGATTTGGAGGTACGTAGTATAATTAGGTTTGAAATGGCGAAAGTTGGAATTTTGGCGATTTTGGCTGGCAGTGAAAATTTTGATATCGGGTCGAATTGGATTTCTGGAAGTTGGAGTAGGTTTGCGGTGTCATTTTTGACTTGTGTGTAAAATTTGAGGTCAATCGGACGTGGTTTGATAGGTTTCGGCGTCGTTTGCAGAATTCGGAAGTTTAGAAGTTCTTTAGGCTTGAATCTGGTGTAATTTGGTGTTTTGATGTTGTTTTGAGTGATTTGGAGGTTTGAATAAATTCGCATGGGGTTTATATGACTTGTTGGCATGTTTGGTTGAGGTCATTGGGGCCTCGGGTTGATTTCGGGATGTTTCGAACTTGATATTGGAATTTAAAGAGCAGCTGAAGTGTTGTTGTTGCTGGTGTAATCGCACCTGCGGAGTGAGAATCACAGGTGCGAGCCCGCAGAAGCAATGAAGGATCCACAAATGTGGCCATGAAGGAGCTGGGCAGAAGCCGCAGGTGCGAAGACTTTCCCACACCTGTGAGGGTCGAGGATGCAAGCAGCTGGGCGCAGGTGCGATAGATGGCCGCACGTGCAATGGATTCCCGCACCTGCGATAGGCGCAGATGCGGTCATGGAGCCGCAGGAGCGAGTGCAGGGATTTTAAGTGAAATCCGCACTTGCGATGGAATTTTCGCAGGTGCGGCGGCGCAGAAGCGACAAGAGGACCGCAAGTGCGGTATTTCTGGGCAGAAAAACATCAGCTCGAGGGTTGGTCTTCCATTTTCGATTTTTTAACTTGAGAAGCTCGGGAAAGATGCGATTTTCGAGGATTTTCAAGGAAACTTTTGGGGTAAGGATTGGTCTAAATTTCGTGAATATATGGCTTTATTCATCACCTAATTAGGGATGTGAGTTGGAAATTTAGGGGTTCGGGGCTTGAGAATTTTAGAATGAATTTTGGGGTTTTGGAGGGGCAAATGAGGTCGGATTGTTAAGAATTTGGTATGGTTAGACTCGTGAGTGAATGGGCTTCCGGGTTTTGTGGCTTTAGTAGGGTTTCGAGACGTTGTCCTGGGAGGCCGGGTTGAGCCAATTTCAAATTTTGGGCTATATTTTAATACTTCTCTTGTGGAATTGATCCTTTAGCCTATATTGATTCTCTCGTTCTGTTTATGGCTAGATTCAGGGCATTTGGAGGTCGATTCGAGAGGCAAGGGCATTTTAGAGTAGGATTCCTGCACTGTTGAGGTAAGTAATAGTCTTAAATATGGTCTTGAAGGTATGAAACTCCGAGAATTGGTATGATGTGAATATTTGGAGGTGATGTACATGCTAGGTGACAGGAATGTGAGCGTGCACCGTGAGTGAATGTGACTTGATCCGTCCCGTGAGACTATAAAGTCGAATAGCCCATTGTTATTACATGTTTTCCTTGTCTTTTAGCAATTTGACTGCCTTTCATGTTAGAAACCATGCTTAGGCCATATGATATCACTGGTGGGACCCGCACGATCGTATATTTATTGAATTGACTGCAAATTGCTGTCTTGTACTCAGTCATAGTCTTACTTGTGTGTTATATCTCTGTTCCCTCTCATTTCTTGCTGACACTTGTTGTATTCTCTGTTTGGGCTGATTATTATGTTATTCAGTGAGCCCGAGAGGTTGGAGAGGTTAGTGACTGAGATAGGGCCTGAGTGCCAAGCTGTGAGCTATATGGATCGTGTTGCACGTCGCAATAAGCCTTCTGAATATATATATATAGATATATATATATATATATTATGGATCGGGCTGCACGCCGAAGCAATATTGGATCGGGCTGCACGCCGCAACAATATTGGATCTGACTGCAAGCCGCAACAATATTGGATCGGGATGCATGCCGCAACAATATAGGCTTGGGCTGAAGGAGCCCCTCCGGAGTCTGTACACCCCCAATGAGCGCAGGTACCTATTGAGAGTGTGCATCGAGGAAAGAGAGTATGAGCTGTTGAGATGAGTTGAGTGACTGCTGCCTTGAGAGGCTATACTAGCTTTTATTTATCGTTGCACTTAGTGGTTATCTGTTGTGTTGTGAAATTTCTTGAAGATTCATATCTGTTTTACTTGAGCTCGAACTTGCTGAGTTGGTTGTACTCATGCTGCACCCTGCACTTCATGTGCAGATCCAATGTGCACGATTCTGGCGGTCGCTGAGTTCGTGCACGAGTTGATTATCAGAGACTTACGAGGTAGCTGCAGGCGTCCGCAGTCCTTGTTTCTCCTTCTTATCATCTATTCTCTTTTGCATTGACATTTTGCACATATTGTAATAGACTCTGTTTCTAGACTGATTGATATGCTCATGACTTAGTGACACTCCGATATTGGGCTATTATTGTCACGACCCAAATTCCCACCCTTTAGGCCGTGACTGCGCCTAACGTTGAACCCGCTAGGCCAGCCAACGTATCACTTGCAATAGCAATTTAAAATCATTCAATACGGAATAAAACGCTAACTCATCAACTTCAACCAATTCCCATCACATACTGAGATAATAGTGGGACAATCGTTTAACCGAAAATCGATAACATGTTTTTCCCTTTTTCATATTCCCAATAGAATCCTTCAAGCATTTGCTAGTAAAAATAACTAAACTTTAAATGCGGAAAGTAAGAACATAACAATCATGAAATAACATAAACTCCCAAAACCGGGGTGTCACAATCCCACGGACTAACTACTAGAATACTAAATACAAGTCTGGAATGAAAGTACAACACTGTCTTGGAAATAAAGGAGAAAGACAATGAAGCGGTAAAGGAAAGAAGCCTCGGGATCCACGGATGCCAGTGTATACCTCGAAGCTCTGACGTGGACTGAAGGTATCTCCCTCAGAACGCTCCACGGGGTCCGGTAGCAGGGTCTGCACAACACAAGGAAGTGCAGTGTAGTATCAGTACAACCGACCCCATGTACTGAGTAAGTGCCAAGCCTAACCCCGGCCGAAGTAGTGACGAGGCTAGACTTAGCATAATACGATCACCTGTCCTAGTCTAAGCAGATATATGTACAATAATTAACCGATAATGAAAACAAGTATGATCAAATAGAAGAGATATGGAAACAAATAGGGGGAAAATATTAACGGGGCATCAATAATATCGGAACTTAAACGATAAAATAAGAAATGGAGTGTACATGCTGGGGATACAGGAAAAACAACATCTAATTCACAACGGTACAGTGAGAATGCGACTGGAAAGTAGAAAAAACAGAAACCGAAGAAACATCTACCAGTATGCGGGAATCAATCAAATAACAGAGCACGGCATGTCCCCTCGTGCGTAATATCAAATATCAAATCGGCAAGGCATGTCCCCTCGTGCATATATCACAATATCACAACACGCCATGTCCCCTCGTGTGTATATAATAAATATCAATCGGCACGCCATGTCCCCTCGTGCATATATAACAATATCAACACTCGGCACGGCATGTCCCCTCGTGCATAGTAAAAACATCACCCCTCTTCCTTACCAGAACAGTATAAATATCAATGGCAAGGAAATTTCAATATAATAGAAATGCAAGACAATAATGCTCAACGAGGGGGTACATATCAATATTAAACACACAATTGCCCGGCAAGGGTCTCAGCTATACCAATCTCAACAGAGTATCTTTGACAACAAATATTCGTCCTCAACAACAATTTACGTCTCATTCTTTCACCGCAACCAACAACATACTATTACAAAAAAAATGGCAATTTCATAATATAAAGGACATTAGAAAAGCTACGATTGCTATCATGTTAGACTCACGGTCATGCTAGACTCTCATCACATAGGTACTCGTCACTCTACCTATGCAACGAACATGATTAACAAGTAAACACGTAGCAAACAATACCTATTCCCTCACCGAAGTTAGGCAAGTCACTTACCTCGGGTCCAAAATAGAGCGATCAACCCTCTAACACCGCCTTTCCTTTATAATCCGGCTCCGAAACGATATTATCTAGACATATTCAACTCAAGTATATCAATAATGACTCAATAACTCAAACCCATAGCCTATGCTAACCTCTGTGCGTTCGCAGCACCCCGG
>ML272085.1:0-52350 GCA_005239495.1 Nicotiana undulata | reverse complement strand
CGCGAGGCTTGCTTTCTTCTCAACTCTTTATTAGCTAGAAGAAGAGCAATTGCTTATATACCCATCAAAAGTCTTTTCCTCTTCCTATGTGGGACAATTAAGGAGGGAAACTCAAATATTACTCAAATATTTCATTTTCCCCTCCATTTCCCATTCACCCATTTTAAGCATTAATATATCATTAATTACTTAAAAAATCCCAACACATATATATATATATATATATATATATATATATTGTGTGTATACGGTAGAAGTCGAGCTCGACTGCAACTTGGTAGATTAGGCTTGGAATGTGGCGACCACGGACTGAAGATTGACCTCGAGTCTCACCGAGCTAAAACCCGAGGTCGAAAAACTAGTTTTTGAGGAACATTGAGTCTGGTGTCGACCTTAGCCTCATACGATCTCAGAGATAACTAAAAGAAGACCGAAATATATGCAACTGGTCGGATATTACGGCGGGAATCTCAGCGCATATCGCCAAGGAGCCGTGTTACGACGCACTCGATCATTTTGCTCTTTAGAACAACGTCTAAATAAGACTCCCCATATGTGCTTTTATTGTTTTATCTTACGGGGATGGTTAATTCGGGATTTGGAGGGGTTCGGGTTGAAATCAGAACACTTGGTTCCTTGGTTTTGCTTTAAAAGACTAAGTTTGACTTCAGTCAACATTTTGAGTAAATGACCTCTGAATCGAATTTGACAGTTGCAATAGGTTTGTATGATGATATCGGACTTGGATGTATGTTCTGATCGGGTTTTGGATGACCTGGGAGCGTTTCAGCGCCTAATAGTGAGAGTTGTCTCTTTGAAGGTTTTCAAGTCTTTAAATTTGGTTTGAAGTAGGATTTGGTGTTATCGATGTCCATTTAGGATTTCAAGCATGGGAGTAGTTTTGAATGGTGATTTAAGACTTGCCCATAGAATTTGGTGTCATTCCGAATAGTCGAAGTATGATTTGGTGCGTTCGGAGCAATTTGGAAACTTGAAGTTCGTATTTTGATTCAATTCGGTTATAGGGTGCGATTCATAGTTCGTTCTTGATTTACGTGTTTAGAGAGTTCGAGCAGGTACGTATTATGTTTATAGACTTGTTGGTACATTTGGACGGGATCCCGAGTGGCTCGGTTGAGCTTCGGACCGCTCGGAGCAATGTTGGAAAAACCATAAATTCCAGTTCTTGTTTCCTTCTTCACAAATGCGGATGGACTCTCGCGTTCGCGATGAAGGAATTGGGGCTGGGGGGATTTATTGTTGCGCGTGCACGATAGCCGGCTGACTTTTGCAAAGGCTTGGGACCTGTAATCTTTGCGTTCGGGTAAGGTGACTCGCATTCACGTAGAGGATCCTGGGATGGGCTTTGGGCCGCTGTTATTCTTCGTGTTCACGAAGAAGCCCTCGTGTTCGCGAAGGGTAGGCTAAGCCAGCCTCCGCATTGGCGATGCCCCTATCGCGTTCGTGATGGGTCATCTCTTGGGGAAGGGTCGTTTGCCTTCGTGAATACGAGGCCTCTTCCGCGTTCGCGAAGAAGAAGGCAATCAGGCTGTGTGTTTTAAAATCGGGACTTAAGCCATTTTTTGGTTCATTTATTGCACTCTTGGGCGATTTTGAAGCTTTAAAGAGGGGTACTTCAACCTTTTAAAGGTAAGTAATGGCTACCTAATGTGAGTTTAATACATAGATTATGGGTAGATTTTAACATGTAAATTTGTGGAAATCTGGGTTTAGATGGAAAACCCAAGTTTTGATAAAAGTGGGATTTAACCACGAAACGGATTATGGAATTTAGTAAAAATCATATATTTGAGTTCATGAGGATATGGGTAACAACTTTCTTCAACAATTTATGGAATCCGGGCATGTGGGCCCAGGGGTTATTTTAGGAATTCTTCAATTAGGGTTGGGAAATCACTTTAATAGTTAGGATATTAACTTTTGAACAAGCATTGACTATTTTATATAACATTTGACTAGTTTAGAGTCGTTTGGCATCGAGTTGAGGGTTTAAAGCACATTTGTGGATCAGAAAGTAAGCTTCGTGACGAGGTAAGTCTCTTTTGTAACCTTGTAAGAGGGAATTAATTGCATAGGCGAACTGAATTAATATGTGCGTCTATTTGTGGGGGCTACGTACGCACGAGGTGACGAGAGTCTGTACGTAGCTATTAATTATGCTTATATCTGGGTAGTTTAGGACCCACATCATGTGATACTTGCGATGTTTGCACCCTACTTGATAATTGAAGTGCTTAAATCATATTTGAACTTGATAAAGGAATTGTAAATGGTCGAATTTCATTTTCTTGAGTTTTGGACGGGTTACTTGACTATTAATGAGAGTTGATGTTTCTTGAATATTAGCCTCTTAATAATCTTTGAATTGGTTGTTTAAAAATTATTTTCTCTTCTTGTGGAGCGGGCCGAACGCCTCATCAATAGAATAGATGCATTTATGGTTCGTGTCGTTCGACCGTCGGCAGTGCACAATTTATATATTTGTATGTTGGATCGGGCCGTACGACCTCAACTTAATTCGTGCGCAGTAATTCATGGAGCCCAATTATAATTGATATTGTTTCATTGGCTTGAGAGATTAATTTGTTAAATGATGGAAATTAATTTGGGATTTACTATTAGTGAAAGAATTGTTCATTTATTTCTTGTCATTGAGTATTCAGATGTATTTATATAGTCCATGCTTAGTAATAATTTAAGTATTTTATTGTTAGCCCATAGTAAGTGTCGAAGTCGACCCTCATCACTACTTCTTCGAGATTAGACTAGATACTTACTGTGTACATGTTGTTTATGTACTCACGCTACACTTCTGCACTAATTGTGCAGAATTTGAGGCAAGTGCATCTGGTTATCAGTCCGATGCGCATCCTTGACTTCCTCGAGACTTAGCGGCGAGCTGCCTCCCGAGCCCATTCTGCAACACCCAAAATCTTCCTTTTTTTTAACTTTCAGTCTATTTCACTTCAGACAGTAGTGTGGTATTTTTTTGTATATTCTACTAGTAGCCCATACACTTGCAACACCAGGTCTTGGAAATTATGCTAGTAGACACATGATGATTTTTAGGTTATTTTACTTATCTCATTTTGTCCTAAAACTTGTTTTCTCTCATCTTATCAAATTTTTACTTCCTATTAATGCACTAATTAAAAATCATCTATTTTAAAAATATTAAAAGAAACCATCATGTAGTTAGTTCACTGTTCGCTTGCCTAGCGTTAGTGTTAGGACCATCTAGGAAACTAAATTTTATGTGATCGAAGGACACATGAGGTACAACGCTTTATTCAGAAAGCCATTGATCCACAACATGAGGGTGGTTCCCTCGACACTGCATCATGCACTAAAATTCCCATCACCTAGCGGAGTCAAAATAGTATACGATGAACAACCGGCTGCAAAGAAAATGTTCGCGGTCGAGGAGGTGATACCGACATCTACAATCTCAACATCAAAGGATCCGAACCAAATGGCCAAAAGCAGGGCCAAATAGCAATCAATTATTCCACCCTCAGCATATTAGGACTAACAAAGGGAAGGCGAGGACGATGATTACGGGTTCCCAAATCTTTTGTATCCCCCGATGACTTCGACGCCACTAAATCTACGACCGAGGAGCTGGAACAAGTCATGTTGAAAGAACGCCTGCCCGATCGAAAGGTATACCTGGGCACGGGGTTAAGCTTCGAGCTTAGTGTAAAACTTATTCAATTTCTTATAACTAACGAATATTGTTTCGCTTAGCCCCATCTTGACATGACAGGGATTCCGCCGGAGATAAGCACTCACAAGCTAAGCTTGGATCCAAAGTTCCACCCAGTCAAATAGAAGAGGAGACCCCAGTCCGAGATCAAACACGTTTTCATCAAGAATGAGGTATCTAAACTCCTTAAAATAAGGTCTATTCGGGAGGTTAAATACCTAGGTTGGTTAGCAAATGTAGTGGTAGTCACTAAAAAGGGAATAAACTAAGAATGTGTGTAGATTACAAAGATTTGAATAAGGCATGTCCCAAAGACTCTTTTCCTGTGCCCAACATGGATCTTATGATCGATGCCACGACCTACCGCGAGATCCTCAGTTTTCTCGACGCCTATTCCGGTTACAACCAAATACGGAGGGACCCGGGTGATCAGGGAAAACCTTCCTTCATAACAAAATACAACACATACTGTTATAACATAATGTTGTTTGGATAAACAAAATTGCTAATTCCACATACCAATGCTTAGTAAATCCGATGTTCGAGGAACAAATAGGAAAATCAATGGAAGTTTACATTGACGACATGTTGGTTAAGTTCCTGCGAGCTGAGGACAATTAAAACATTTGTAGTACACCTTCAACATACTGAAGCAATACAATTTGAAGCTGAAACACGGAAAAATGTGTGTTTGGAGTTGGGTCAGGAAATTCCTCGGATTCATGGTATCCAATCAGGGAATCGAGATCAATCTTGGTAAATCAAAGCCATCGAAGATATCATGATCATGGACAACGTAAAGGTTGTGCAAAGGTTAAACAGGCGCATAGCCGCCCTAGGGCGATTTATTTTGAGGTCAACTGACAAGGGCCACCTATTCTTCGCATTATTGAAGAAGAATAACTTCTCATGGACCCTGGAATGCCAACAAGCTTTGGAGGAACTCAAACGGTACTTATCGAGCACGCCGCTGCTTCACACACCAAAGGCAGACGAAAACCTGTACTTGTACTTGGCGGTATCGGAGATAGCGGTGAGTTGAGTCCTATACCGGAATAACAAGGTATGCAATTTCCAATTTACTATGTTAGTAGGACCTTAGGTGAGGCTGAAACTAGGTATCCTCACCTAGAAAAACTGGCGCTCGCTTTGCTAAGTGCCTCTAGGATGCTAAAACCATACTTCCAGTGTCACCCCATATGTGTCGTATCTACTTACCCGTTGAGGAACGTTATGCATAAGCCCGAACTCTCTGTTCTGTTAGCCAAATGGGTCGTGGAAATAAGTGGGTACGAATTGAGTACCGACCTTGGACCGCCATTAAGTCTCAAATTTTGGCAGCCTGTGTGGCTGACTTTACGCCGGCCCTAATACCCGAAGTCAAAAGAGAGTTATTGGTTAAATCAGGGACTTCCTCAGGAATCTAGAACCTCTTTACGGACGGCGCCTCAAACGCAAAAGGGTACGAACTTGGCATCATACTGAAGCCACTAACATGTAATATAACTAGACAATCTATTAAGACTGTGAAATTGACTAACGACGAGGCCAAATATGAGGCCATGATTGCAGGACTTGAACTAGCCAAAAGCTTGGGGGCAGAGGTCATCGAAGCCAAGTGTGGCTCCTTCCTTGTGGTAAACCAAGTTAATGAAACATTCGAGGTCAGAGAAGAACGAATGCAAAGATACTTGGAAAAGTTACAGGTAACATTAAATCGGTTCAAAGAATGGGCTTTGAAACATGTACCTTGGGATAAACAAAAAGCGAGGCTGATGCCATCACTAACTTAGGGTCATCGGTCGAATATGACGAGTTCAACTTGGGAGAAGTCGTACAACTTATGAGATCGGTGTTGGAAGAAGGCCATGCCGAGATCAACTCAACGAGCCTAGCTTGGGACTGGAGAAATAAGTATGTGGAATATCTCAGGACCGGTAAATTGGCCTCGAATCCAAAAGAACCGAGGGCACTGCATACAAAGGCAGCTCAGTTTAGCCTATCCGAAGACGGAACCCTATACAGAAGAACATTCGATGGAACACTTGCAATATGTCTAGGGACAGGCGCTGCTGAGTATGTTTTGAGGGAAATTCATGAAGGTAACTATGGAAGCCATTCGGGCACCGAATCGCTGGTTCGAAGAATAATCAGAGCCGGTTATTACTGGATCAACATGGAAAAAGACGCAAAGGAGTTCGTTCGAAAACGTGATGGATTCCAAAGACATGCTCCGATGATTCATCAACCTAGAGAGCTGTTGCATTTGATTTTGTCACCATGGCCGTTCATGAAGTGGGGAATGGACATCGTTGTCCCCTTTCCATGGGCACCCGGTAAGGCTTAATTTATGTTATTTATGGTTGACTATTTTTCTAAAGAGGTGGAGCCCAGGCATACGAGAAGGTCAGGGAGAAGGAAATCATCGATTTCATTTGGGACTACACCATATGCCGATTCGGAATGCCGGCTGAGATTGTATGCGACAACGGGAAACAATTCATCGGAAGCAAAGTAACCAAATTCCTTGATGTAATGACCTAGCCGGTCGTTTTGCGTATTAGGATCCCATTCCTTTAGATGAAATCTTCCTTAGCGACTATTCGTGCTTTATGGCTTGCGGGAGCAGGTGGTTCGAGATTCGGGAATGATTTGAGTGGTTTAGGAACACTTGGTTCCTTAAGGTTGGCCTATTTGGCCAAGTTTGACTTCGGTCAACATTTTGAGCAAACGACCTCAGAATTGAGTTCTGACAGCTCCATTAGCTCCGTATGATGATTTCGGACTTGGGCGTGTGTTCAGCTCGGGTTTTCGATGACCGGGAGCACTTCGGCACCCGAAATGAAAATCAGGATTTCCATATATTTGAAATTTGGCTTGGGACATGATTTTATGCTAGCAAGGTCCGAACGAAATTCCGAGACTAAGAATAGTTTCGTATAGTCATTTATGACTTGTCAGCTAAATTTGAAGTCTTTCCGAGTAGTATAGGCCTGTTCGGCGCAATGAAGTGAATTCTAGAATTTCTTAAGTCCTTAAGTTGATTCAATTTGGTTTTGGGGTTGAATTTTGAGTTTCGTCGTTGTTTTCCATGTTTCGGAAGTTTGAGCGAGTCCGTATCATGAATAAAGACTTGTTGGTATATTTGGATGGGGCTCGGGTGGGCCCAGGTGCCTCTCAGACACCACACGAGGCCAAAAACAAGCTAAAACAACTGCTGGTGCACAGCAGCTGGTGTGACTGCAGGTGCGGGACCGCACCTGAGGTCCAGGCCTTCGCAGGTGCGACCTCTTCCGCAGGTGCGATTAAAACTCCGCAGGAGTAGGACCGCTGGTGCGGCTCCCAACTCCGCAGGTGTGAGCCCAGGGTCCCAGGCCCTTTTCCGCAGGGGCGATCAATATCTCGCAGGTGCGAGACCGCACCTGCGATCCCAAGGTCGCAGGTGCGGAAACCCCTGTTGGCAGCCCCTCTAAATGTCCAAAATTGCGGGTTTTCTTCACTTTTATCCATCTTCAACCTCCATTAGAGAGCTTTTGAGCTAGGGGAAAGGATGTCCAAGAATCTTATTATCAAAGGTTAGTAATTTCTCTCCAAATTTCCAATTATACATAGAATTCAACTAGTTTAATTCTTAAAAATATCAAAATCATAAAAATTTGATAGAAATTCTAGGGCTTGGATAATTGGTGAGTTATCCATTTGAGACCATGAATTCTTGTATAAATCACATAACTTCGATCCATAGACTTCAGGTAATGCATTCCTTCATGAATTTTCGAAACCGAACGTGTGGGCCTGGGGTAGAAATTCCAAAACCTTCAAGAATGCTAAATTTTGGAATTTCTTGTTAATTCTCCTTCTTTGGACTAAGATTGATCAATTATACCATGTTTGGCTAGTTGTGAGCCGTCGAGAGTAGATTTTGGAGATTCGGGCGCATCCTTCATCCGAGGGGTGATATCGTCACGAGGTGAGTCTCCTTTCTAACCTTGTAAGAGGGAACTGTCCCCATAAGTATTCTATGTGTTTTATGTATTTGTTTTGGGGGCTACGTGCGTACCACGTGATGAGAGTCCGTACGTAGCGACTACATGTGTTATGTCCGGGTAGTTTAGGACCACATCATGCCTTGTATTCTGCCTTGAAATGACCTCTATGTTATAAATTCTTGCTTGATATATAATTGTTATCCCTGAGTATTTCAGTAATTAAATATTTGGAAAGATTTGATAAGTGAAGTAGACTTAATCTTTTGTGTGCGCATGTTGTCGCTTTGCCATTTACATCCCGCGAGCGATATGTAAATCTTCCTTCACTCTTAGGGGAGTGGGCCGTACACCATGGCAGATTTAATAGTGCACTCTTGGTACGGGCCGATCGATCCCTGATGGTGCACCGTGATTTAATTAAGAATGCACTCTTGGTACGGGCCGGTCGATCCCTGACAGTGCATGGACGAAGTTACTCTATGATATGATTTCATTAATAGACGCACTCTTGGTACGGGCCGGTCGATCCCCAATAGTGCGTAGGCAGGATTATTGTTAAGAATGCACTCTTGGTACGGGCCGGTCGATCCCCGGCAGTGCACAGCTATTCTTCACTATGATATGATATGATTACATTGATGGACGTACTAACGGTACGGGCCGATCGATCCCCGACAGTGCGTAGTTGGACTATTGGTAAGCATGCACTCATGGTACGGGCCGGTCGATCCCCGGCAGTGCATAGCTCTTCTTGATATGACTACATTATAAGCATGCACTCATGGTACGGGCCGGTCGATCCCCGACAGTGCATAGCTATTCTTCCTCTTGACTCTAGCCGGTTGCTTTACACTTATGTGCGCATGACTGTTTGGTGTTGATTTCCTGATGTATGACATGACAGGTGGATGTGAAAAGAGACAGGGAAGTTGATACTGCTTTCGATATTTACTTGGAAACTCTGTATTCTCTCTACAATTGTGGTGCAATGTTTACATGTCTACTGTTTTCCTTACATCCTGCTTTACATTATTACTGTTGGACTTTAGTGAGTATCGAGTCGACCTCTCGTCACTACTTCTTATAGATTAGACGGGATACTCACTGGGTACATATTTATATATGTACTCATGCTGCACTTTCTTCTCTTCTGTACTTGACTGTACAAGTCCGGAGGCTGGTATTTCGGATTATCAGGCCGGGGCTAGGTATAGACTGACTGACTATACTTCACGGTGAGCTGCTCCTCTTGGCGACTTTCTGGCAGCACCCTGGAGTTTTCTTGTCATATTCTCTGTCTATTTCACTCAGACTGAGACTCTGTATATATTATGGTCATTTTATAATGAGTAGTTGCCCGTGAAACTAGTTCCTGGCACACACGTAGTGCATATTTTGGGTTGTTGGCTGTACATAGGTTACGTGACATGCCTATTGGTTGATTTTCCGCACTTGTAGTTTTATTTCACATCACCCGCCATTATTATGTTTATATTTATTTAAAATTGGTTAAAAGATGAAATTTGCGTAACTGGGAATGGTAACACTTAGTGTTTCTATATTGCCTGGCCTAACCTCGTTGTTGGGCGCCATCGCGATTTGAATCAGGATTTGGGTTGTGACAATGTGCCTTAGGTTCACGTAGTCTCACGAGTCACGGGCAGGACCAGTACAGTCTTGCGGATCTGTGCGAAGACGTCTATACTTATCTTCAGGAGGCTATAGGGTGTTAAGAAACTCCTATTTGTTCATACACCATCGTGCAATCAATGATGTACTCAAATTTGTTCTTCTATTCTCTCACAGATGTTAAGGACGCATGCATCTCATGTTCCTGATCCCAGGGATGCCACTGCCCCTGCCGCCCGAGGTCGTGGTCGAGGCAATTAGAGGACAGGGACGTCCTAGAGCTGTATCAGTGGCACCACCTGAGGACCCTATTATTGAGGAACATGATGAGTTGCCTCCAGTTGCTCCTACTCCAGCAGACTTTATGACGGCGCCAGGCTTCCAGGAGGCCGCATGTTAAGGTTCATGGACACTATGTCCCAGGCAGAAGTACTTCCAGCAGACCCTGCCACTTCCCAGGCGGGAGGAGGAGTTCAGACCCCTACCGCTCAGGCTACAGGACCAGCAGCAGCAGTACGTCACACTCCGGGTACACCGCTCGTGGGTGGAGTTCAGCCCATAGTAGCACAGCCACAGCCCAGGCCAGTTGCAGAGGGCGACCAACAGAAGATGCTTGACAAATGGACCCGACTTCGCCCTCTAGCCTTCGGGGGAGAGCGGGGTGAGGATGCTCAGGATTTCATCGACAGGTGCACGGATAGACTGCACAATATGAGGATATTAGAGTCACACGGGGTAGATTTCACTACATTTCAGCTAGAGGGCAGAGCTCGCCGCTGGTGGCAGTCATATATCCTTAGCAGGCCAGCAGATTCCCCTCCTATCACTTGGAGTCAGTTTACTCAGCTATTCTTGGATAAATACCTTCCACCGTCTGAGAGGGAGGAGCTTCGGGGTCAGTTCGAGAGATTAGAGCAGGGACAGATGACCGTGACAGATTATGAGGCGAGGTTTTCAGAGTTATCTCGCCATGCTCTTATGATATTGCCCACTGATGCTGAGAGAGTGCGGCGGTTCGTGGCAGGCTTACATCCAAGTATCAGGACTTCCATGGGCAGAGAGGTAGAGATGGGTACCCCATACCAGCTTGTAGTCGAGATAGCTCGACGGATTGAGGGTTACCGTACAAGGAGCAGAGAGCAGGGTCAGCCAGGTCAGCAGGGTCAGCCAGGTCAGCAGGGTCAGCAGGACAAGAGGGCCAGGTTTGCAGGTGACTTCAGGGGTGCTCCAGCCAGGGGCAGGGGTAAGTTCGGAGGTAGTCAGCTCATCAGGCCTTCCTATTCAGCACCTCCACTACCTCCCAGGGTTGTTCCAGCTAGGCCTCAGTTTAGTGCCATGCTAGAGCGCTCTTATCATCCTCCAACTATCTAGAGTACACCCAGCAGTTACTCCAGCTGTCAGAGATCCTCCGGTTCCTATTTCAGTGCCATGCCAGATGATTCTTACCGGCCTTTGCCTATTCAAGGTTCTTCTTCTTCTACAGGATAGGAGGCTACGACGCCTAGGGGTTGTTTCGAGTGTGCGGAGTTGGGCCACATAATCAGGAAGTGTCCCAGGTATCGGGGAAAGGCCGTGCAGCAGAGTCACCAGCCTATGATTTCAGCACCTGCCGCACGACCACCTAGGGGTGGGGGTCAGGTTGGCAGGGGCCGTCCTAGAGGGGGAGGCCAGTCAAAAGGGGGTCAGTGAGCTCCATCTCATTCTGGGGGAGCTCAGTCATCAGGTGCTTCATCCAAATTCTATGCTATTCCGGCCAGATCAGACACAATGGCCTCAGACGCCGTGATTACAGGTATCATTTCAGTCTGTGGTAGAGAGGCTTCAGTGCTATTCGATCCAGGATCTACCTATTCATATGTTTCAGCATTGTTTTCTCATTTCCTGGATGTTCCTCGTGAGTTTTTGGGTTCTCCCTTGTATGTGTCCACTCCTGTGGGCGACTCCGTAGTGGTAGACCGGGTCTACCGGTCTTGTGTGATTGCTTTCTGTGGGCTTGAGACAAGAGCCGACCTGTTATTGCTTGATATGGTTGATTTCGAGGTTATTTTGGGCATGGATTGGCTATATCCTTATCATGCTGTATTGAATTGCCATGCCAAGACAGTACATTAGCCATGCCTGAGCTGCCGAGGTTAGAGTTGAGGGGTTCTTCAGTTAGTGCTTTCAGCTGGGTCATTTCCTTCATGAAAGCTTGGTATATGGTCGAGAAGGGGTGTTTAACCTACCTTGCTTATGTGCGGGACACCACCGCCGAGTCTCCTACCATTGATTTAGTGCCTGTCGTTCGAGAGTTTCCGGATGTGTTTCCTTCAGACCTTCCAGGCATGCCTCAAGATCGAGATATAGATTTCTGCATTGATTTGGATCCAGATACTCAGCCTATTTCTATTCCCCCGTATCTTATGGCACCTAAGGAGATAAATGAGTTGAAAGAGCATCTTGAGGAGTTGTTGGCCAAGGGATTTATCAAGCCGAGTGTGTCGCCGTGGGGTGTTCCAGTCTTATTTGTAAAGAAGAAGGATAGGTCCATGCGGATGTGCATTGATTACCGTCAGCTGAATAAAGTGACCATCAAGAACAAGTATCCCCTGCCGCGCATTGATGATTTGTTTGACCAGTTGCAGGGGGCTCGAGTTCTTTCTAAGATAGATCTGAGATCGGGTTATCACCAACTGAAGATTCGGGCTTCTGATGTTCCAAAGACTGCTTTTCGCACCAGATATGGCCATTATGAGTTTTTGATACCCAATGTTTCCTCAAATTATTTTAAACTTGCATATAAGCTTTCAAAATTACTCTTTGTAATAATGAGTATTTTTCCTAATTTGTTTTTGAATTATTCCCTATTTATTTACTATTTTTTCGTATTTCTCATAATTCATAAACTATGCTATAAATAAATCTCAAATGTTTTCCAATTTAATATGTCATTTACAATCACTTTTTACTTATTAAATTTAAATTATTTCATAAATTGACCAATTGAGTACTATTTAATTGCAATTACAATTATTTTGCGGTTATAGCCTAATTAGTCATTTTATACCCCTAAAATCAGATTTCATGCCCTTTATATTGTCTAATTATTGTAATTATAATTATTTTAACTTAATTTCATTTTATACGATTATTAGCTATTTTACTTAATTAATTATCTATTTTTTATGGGTATTTAATAGCTGGCCACATTTCATTTCATTTCTAGTATGATTTTAATCCAAACCCACCCAATCAATTAACCCAATTACAACCCATTAACCCAATTGAAATACCCAAACCCAAACCCCATTATACCCGGCTCAATCCCTATTCAATTTGAGCCGTTGATCAAACGAGATCAACGATCCAGATTATTGGTTACCACAATTAATCTAACCTACCCCCCTCCCCGTCTCTCATTTCCATCCCCCTCTCTCTCTCTCTCCTCGACCCCTCCACTCCCAGTTCTCTCTAGAACTATCTGGGGTCTCCTTCTTCTCCGATGGATTTAACCCTCATCTCCGGCCACTCCCAGGCTCATCCCTTCAACCACCGGCCACCATGAAGCTATGTTCTCCTATCACCTTGTCTCTGAGGCCCTTTGAGACTTCGACCATGCCAGAACGGCCATGGAGGCTCCTGCCTGGGCGTTTCCGGCCTTCTCCGGCGAGGTTTGACTCAGTGGTGTTCCGGCTACCACAATCTCTGAGCATCACTACAGGTTTTCCAATAATCTATGGGTTCTTTCTAAACCCTAGCTCTAAACCTTAGACTTCTTTTAAGATCTACAATATATCTATGTTTATTTCGATGATTTTTCACCTATCTTTTCTTAAAAACTAGTATTCTTCGAATGATTTTCGTTTTCTAAGAACTAAGGTTCTTCGAACATTTCTTAAACGATATTAAATCCTGATTCCTTGGTTTTATTTTACGACTCTTCTTATGTTCGTTTGTTTACTCGAGGTTTTTCTACTTTGTTTGATTCTTTGCTGAAATCCTATATCCTTAATTGAAAACTAGTTTCTGATTTTTTTGCCTTCAACTTCTATGCTTACTAGTTTGACATGTTTGCATGTCTTTCATGAATGTTCTAGGTTTCGTGTGTGGTCTATGTGCTTTATGGTTCCTGCTCGGAATTGTTCTCATGGTTTGACTGATTTTGTTCAATACCTGTTATTTATCGAGTCTGATTGCTCGTTATTGATTGTTCACATGATTGTTACACTGATTATGTGTAATTACTTGTGATATATGCCCTATGCCTCTGATTTTGAATTGCGTCCTTATCTATGTGATACTTTCCTTGTTTATTACTTATTCTCTATGATTTTCAAGCGTATATGTTTGAACCTATTTTTAGAATTTAAAATTGGTACACTGCCCTATTTTTGTGTTAATACAGACTTCCTTAATTGCGTGTTATAGCCTTAATACATGATTTATACTTTATTACTTTTATTATAGTAAATCAGTTTTATAATGATTTATTTTCCTTATTTAGCTTTGATTGTGTCCGTTTGAACTTGATTCCTTAATTAAGGGAGTCCATATCCCTAATTGATACTAATTGGACACTATTCCCATACTTGTGTCAAGCCATTATTCCTTGCCTTATTTGTTTATTCGTTTTCACCATTATAAGTACTCCCTTCTCTTTTGCATAACGGACAAACTAACATTGGGCAGTCAAACATTTTCTCAATTCTCTTTACTACTCTCTTGTGTTCTGCTTCTCTTGGCTCTCTCTCTTGTCTCTATTGTTACCCTTTGCTGCTTACTATTAGCTGGCTGCTAAGCCAAGGCTAATACTGTGCTATTTGCTCTCTCTTCTGCTGCTCTTTACTTGCATCACTGGTATGTCCTAGTTAATATTATTGCACTCCAAACAATATGCTTCAATTTTTTCTTAAGGTTCCTGCTCTTTCTTTTGTGCTTCTATTTGTCGTTCTATTACTTATCCTGTCACTAGCATATCTAATCCCTTATATGATCTCTCTTCTTCTTCTAGTTTAATTTAATCCTGTGTTGTTTTCTGTAGCTTATCATGTCCTATACTGTCATTGTTCCCCATTCCTCCTATCTACTTATTATCTCCTATATGATTTTTTGTAGCAGCTGTGTACTATTTGGTATCTCTATGGGTTGAATCTGTACCTAAACTTATTACATACTATCACCCTTATTTGTCCCCTGAACCCCTTTCCCTGTTTGTGATTGTTCCTTGGTATCTTACTGAGTTAGGACTCTTTGCTGTTTTAACATTAGTCCTTATGTGTTTTCCTGAAACTATGTGACTTCAAAACTTCTTTTCAAACTTAGAACTCCTTTTCAAAAGCACTTTCACAATTCCTAGACCTTTAGGTTCCACCCCCCTAAGTGAGTGCATCGCTTAGGGACCATGAGTTCCCTCTGAACCTTGAGACACTGAGGTAAGGGTACTCTACACTGCACTTGTTTGACCATGGGCATTTGCTGGGTGCTGGTATTGGCCAGGGCTATTCACTAAGGCCTTTGGGAGCTTTGCTACACCCATGATGATGAAAGGATGTGAAACTGAGAGGGATGAGCCTGGAAGATAAGGCCTGATTGAAGGCTCCCTATAGAATAACTTCTTATTTTCCTATTTTTGTTTTCATTACTGTAATTCATTTATTATGGCCTGTAATAATTTGTAAACGAATATTGGGGCTGGATAGTGAATATGGGGACTATGCATGCTTAGTCTAGTAAATGGGTAGAAATCATGCTCATAAGGTTTATTTACTCATCCGTGCAATAGATAACCTGTCTAGGACATGCATTTCCCTCATTAGAAATCATGCTTTAGGTTCTTTATTTTCAGCAGGTTATCATATTTATTTCGTAAACCATGACCCCAGCTAATAATTGCAACAAAATAACGAGACTGCTATAGAACACCATTACTGCATTTTCATAATCATAGCATTTAGAAGCGATATTCTAGGTATCCCTATGTGCATTAGATATCCTGTCATTTAGGATTTCATATCTGTTTGAGCTACAATTGTTGAACACCTAATCAACATCCTAATCTAATAAAAATGTGTTTAAACATTTCTGCAAATCTGTACCTCTTAAAATCAGGACTAAATATGCATGTACACCCCTTTGAAATAAATAGGCAATGTATACGACGCCTAGGCAAACTTTAGGCCAAGTACGTATAAAATCAAAACCAATTGTGTTCTTGGCGTGTTAATATTAAACCAATCAGTCCTTTTGAAAATGTTGAACTCCGATGCCTTTCACTCTGTGTTATATCTCTTTTAAAGTTCACTATATTTCTCCATGTCTTTTAATCACAGGATCTTTGAAGCTATGCATTTACTTCCTCTTTGTCGGAATTTTATCTGATTCCTGTCCTATTATGTCTTCAAACTACTGGGTCTTAGAGTTACACCACTCTGCTCAAAATCATGCTATTTTGAATCTTTGCTCTGTGTTTCCTCTAAACTACTGCATTTCTAAAAGTCAATCATTCCTTTGAATTACTCAGTATTAACTGAACTTTCTGTTTCCATTACTAAGTTTTCAAACATATTCTCTTACTAAAACTGTCAGAATTTATTGATTTTCAACTCAGAAATTTTTTTGTTTTAAATTCCTGTCATTGGGACCTAAGTGCGTTTAAGACGTGCCAATTATATGTCTACTCGTGGAGGTATCTATGAGCTTTTATTTGTCCTTATGTCTTCCTTCATATGTGAAGTCCTACTTGTTTTGCTTGTCGCCTAGTATTTTATCCTTTAATCCTAGGATGTCCAGCCTAGCACTCACATTGTTGGATTAGTGGTCCTAATCACCCTCCAGGACTTATAGGATGGGACGGGTAATGACACGCAATAAGCATTCGTGACCAACACACGCATTTAAATAACCTTTACGGGGTGGGAAGGGTAGAATACAGATATGATGACCGGTGCGCTAATATTACGTGTAGCCGCCTCCTCGAAGTGTGACATACCGGGTATTGCATTGAAGTGATCCGTATTACTTTAAACCTATGAAAATTCCTTTCAAATGTTTATGATATTCCAAAACCTTTTAAGATTTTCGTACTTGTTTTAAATCCCCTCATACGTGAGCCTTATTTGTTACTTGTTTGTCATCCAAATTCACAAAACTTATTGGTTGAGACCCACAGTTGTGGATCCTAAGGGGTGCCTAACACCTTCCCCTTGGGATAATATCAAGCCCTTACCCATTCTCTGGTAATGCAAACTAGTTTACGAGTTATCAACTCTAGGTGCCCTAACGCACTATTAAATCGTTTGGTGGCGACTCTTCCTTTTCCTTTAAAGGAGTTGTCCATAATGTCTTAACCCGATCTCTCCGTATTTAACCCGTGCAACAGAAAAAGGGGGCGCGACGGCATGGCGACTCTGCTGGGGATTTTCCTTAGGCTTATACCATTACAATTTGCTCTGTGAGTTTGGACTTTTAATTGTCATTTAAAATACTTACACCTCTTCCTATGCTCGTTATATGCCGTTAATTGTTTAAATTTCGCAAATATTTATTTCATTTGAACGAAACTAACGTATCTTCATGTTTTCTTTGTAACCGCTTTCCAATATAACTGCTGTATTTCCTTTCTTTACCGCTTTTCTCAACGTGAAAATACATGCCTATCTGTTTTAATGCTTATTATTGCATATCATGATCCACATTCATATTCCACTCGTGCCAAACAAATCCTATAGCAACGCTTACAATGAGTGGTTGCGATCATCCAATATCATCACCCCCTAAATTCGGAAAGGCATATTTGTGGTAAAACTAGTCGATCAGTGGTGCGGTCGACAGATCCGTGCCTTCCCTCTTGAGTTGTCCGCTCAAGGGTACCAGCCTAAAACCCCAATAGAATCCTTACTCTATTGTATGTTGCATGCATAATGGTCAAACCTAGCCAGGCTAACGTGTTGTCCACACAATAGCTTTTTAAGATAGCCTTGTCCAAAGTCCATTGGGTTTCCCTGGAACCCAAAAGGACGCTTTCACGTTCTGTGCATTTATTTGGAGAACTTAAATGCTCATTGCTAATTATTGGTGTTAAATAGTCGAGTCTAGTGGGGGTAAGGGCCTAACTTGTTTATCTTGCAGAAATGAGGCACGAGGTCCCCAGGTTCGGCATGGTCACCAACATGCACCCAAAGCTTCTGAACTGGTGGGAAGACTTGCATTCAAGCGATAAAATAGCAGTCAGAAAACACCTGGGCAACCTGCCCTCTCTCTTGGACATTCATCCTAATAACATGGTGATAGAGGCTGCCACCTTATTCTGGGGCTCCGCAAAATAGGAATGTTGATCAAAGCAAGTAGAGGTGCCGAGTCTGGGGAAGGTTCTTCTGAGACCAAGTAGATAGGATTTGTCTTTACTTTGTTTTTTGATGTAATAAGGCCACTGGCCATTAGTGACATTTTATATTTTTTTCGCATTTTTTAGAGTCAAGTTGGATTTGTCTATTTTATTATCAATAAAATGAGGCATTTAGTATTTCAAGCTCTCCCAATTAATTTGCCGCTAGGCCTACCTCAGGCATAAAGAGGTTCCCCAACTTAGGATGCGTTTTACATTTTCGCATTACGTGTTTAAATTATCGCAATATTCTTTATATCTCCACTAACTTCACTACCTTTTGTTAGTTATTCCCCTTCCGCAAAGGTTGGTTCGTGCACTCTGGCATCAACATCTTATTGCACCAGATCAAATGGCCCTCCTCCTATTCCTCCTCCCAGTCCTCCCAAAAGAAAAAGCAAGGGTAAAGCTAAAATGGCAGATGCAAGCGGTACTAGAAAGGACAACAGGGATGAACAAGTTGAGATCATTGACGGTCAGGATATTCAGGTTCTACACGAGGGTATGTCTCCACTAGAGAAGAAGCTGCTAAAGTTCCAAGAGGAACTTGATCAAGTCAAGAAATTGGCCCACTTATAATTCTCCCTCAACGTCCCAGATGTTCACTTCCCAAATGCTCCAAACCCCACTTTACCACAAAACATCCCCAAACAATCAAATAATCCAAAAGATCCAGTTCCACCGGCACCAAGCAACTACCACACTCCACCTCCCTAGAATCAGACAAGAGACCACTTCCAGGCTTATGACAACCCCATTTACGTGGAAACTATGGCTCACTCCGCACCACAGACATAATCTGACGACAAGGACAAGCTTATCAGGAATCTGGCCGAAGAACTCAAGAAATTGATCGACCGAGTTCAGGGCGTCGAATGAGTTAAAGGGGTTGAAGGGTTGAATTATAAGGACCTCTGCATACAGCCCGATGCCGAACTACCCGAGGGGTACAAACCTCCTAAGTTCGAGATGTTCGATGGCACTTGTGATCCAAGAGTCCATCTGAGGACTTACTGCGACAAATTGGTCGCCGTCGGAAACGATGAAGTGATCCGCATGAAGCTCTTCATGAGGAGTTTGAAAGGTGATGCACTATCCTGGTACATCAATCAGGATCCAAAGAAATGGACTAGTTGGGTGAATATGGCTACAGACTTCATTGATAGAACACAAAGAATGCACCTGATGTGTTCTACATCCATAACTTGAAGAAGAAACCAACCGAGACTTTTCGCGAGTATGCTACTCGTTGGAGGTCAGAGGCTGCTAAGGTCAGGCCAACCTTGGAAGAAGAACAAATAAAAAAATTCTCCGTGCGCGCTCAGGATACTCAGTATTATGAGCGGGTTATGATGGTCGAAGGGCACAAGTTTTCTGATATCATCAAGCTGGGAGAGCGAATTGAGGAAGGTATCAAAAACGGCGTGGTCACTAATTTGAAGCTTTACAGGCTACTAATAAAGCGCTACAATCCGGTGGTGTGTCCAAGAAGAAGGCTGTAGGATCCATGATGGTGGCACATCAGGACAAGTCTCCTCCCAAATACCAAGTATACCCCGCACCTTCCTTCACATACCAACCAGCTCCATGTTACCAAGCACCTTCTCCCGCATACCAAGCTCCACCACCAACATATCAGCCTACCTCATCCAGATATTCCCAGCTCCGTTAATAATGCTTATAATTCCCAACCTTCTCACTACCAATCATCGCCCGCTCGCCAAAACTTCCCAAGACCTCACCCAAATTTCAACCGTCGTCCAAAACAGTATAACTTCAATAACTGAACCTATTGACCAATTATATGAAAATCTTAAAGCCGCCGGATATGTCACACCTATCCCCGCTGTTACCCCTAAGAACCCTTCTCAGTGGGTCAACCCAAACAAAACCTGTGGTTACCACTCCTGCATGAAGGGACACACCATCGAGGAATGTCGTTCCTTGAAAGACAAGATACAAACCTTCATATATAACAAGATCATTGTAGCCAAGGACCCCGCTCTAATGTTCGTGATAATCCGCTGCCTGACCTTAAGGGTGGTGTCCACGTGATTGAAGTTGATGATGAGTGGGATCTTGAGGGATCAATTGGGCTAACTGCCGAGGGTGATCCGAAGAAGCCTGCAATTACTCTTAATCCGATCGTGGTCCAGATGCAGCTGTCTGAGGAAGTTGAGGTATACATGTCCATTCCACTTGATTTTGAATCAAGATCATCCGGCAAAGGAAAAGCCCCAGGGTCGATCGAAGTTGAGTTTGTACGACCCCTCGAAGTTGCAATTCGACCATCTGTAACATATACTCCGGCAGGAATAAGAATGACTTCACCCATTCCTGTGGCAATGTAAACAACAACGTCCTTTTATTCAGACGCCATTCCATGGGACTATACCGCTGAAGCAAGGAGGAAAGGTAAAGGCAAGTCTGAAGAAGCTATCGCCGCACAGGGTATGACAAGAACTGGATGAGTTTATACCCCTGAGCATTTGGCCGAGTCTAGCAAGCAGGCCAACAGTCGTCCTCCCATCATTGAAACAGGTTCTGATGATCAGCGGAGAAAGATACAAGCTAAGGAGTATTCAGTCCTCGACCAGTTGAACAAGACACCAGCTCATATATCCATCGTCTCCCTGTTACAAAACTCTGAAAATCACAGGAATGATTTGTTAAGGGTGTTGAGTGAAGCATACGTGCCAGACAATATCACCAGTGAGGAAATGTCCAACATGGTAGGACAAGTTCTGGAAAGCCATAAGATCACTTTCCATGAAGATGAGATACCGTTTGAGGGGCTAGGGCATAATAGAGCACTACACATCACTGTACAATGTGAGGATCATTTCATCACAAGGATCCTAATTGATAGGGGTTCCAGCCTCAACATCTGTCCGCTGGTCACGCTGAAGAAATTGGGCAAAGGTCTACATGAGATAAAGGAAGGAGAGAACATCGTAAAAGCCTTCGATGGTTCGTAGAGGTCCACCATGGGAGAAATCACCTTGTGTTTGCAGATGGGACCAATTTGGTTTGATATAGATTTCCAAGTGATAGATGTGACTGCATCCTACAACTTACTGTTGGGACGACCTTGGATCCACGCAGTTGGGGCTGTGGCATCAACCTTACACCAAGCTGTGAAGTTTGAATGGAACCATCAGGAGATAATCATTCATGGCGACGGTAGCAACCATATCAATGATCGCCAGACATTTTCGGTCATCGATGGAAGGAGAAAGTTGGGCGGAGAAATCTATCATAACATAGATCGTGTCAACGCTATTGACAAAGGCAAGTGGTGGGGCAGTAAGACCGAAAGCATACTGAACTGGCAAGGATACGAGCCGGGTAAAGGGCTCAGTAAGCATCTTCAAGAAATAACAAAGCCTATAACATTCAAGAATCATGGTACTACCTTTGGTCTAGGGTATGAGTACACTTGGAAGGAGTTCAAGGACTGGTCGCCACCATGGCAAGGCCCCCACTACCCATTGGAGAAGCCAATACCCCACATAGAGCAGACTTTCCAGCCAGCTGACGTCATATATGGTACAGACGAAGAAGAAGCACTAGCAGCCATGAGGGATCTATTTCTGGATGATGAGGATATGGACTGCTGTGTCATTTTTGAAGAGGAAGGGGAGGAAGGACCTTCTATACAAGTCGTGAGCAAGGAATCACGTCTCCACAATTAGTCTATCAGGACGACCAAAGCTCGTCGAGCCTCGAGGTACCAAGGCTAACAAAACAAACATTATTTACAGTTTATTTAAAGCATTTCCTTTCGCATTTTTAATTTCCGCAAGAAAGAGCTCTTATGTTCAAACAATTACTCAATTTATCAAAGCATTTCCAATTTCCTTACAAATCTTACATTTACTTATACTCACTTGCTACTGTTTTCCTTCCCATTACTTTATTTTACACAGCATTACTATTACTCATCTTGATGAACCGACGATTGTGACATGCAACGAGACAACACAACAAATGGATTCCGAGTCAGACGAGGATGATATACCTGAGGATATTATTAAAGAAGTCGAGAACCTTGAGAATAGACCTAAGTCTAACTTGGATGAGACTGAGGTCGTCAACCTGGGAAACACAGAGAACGTCAAAGAAACACGCATCAACATTCATCTGTCGCCATCACAAAAGAAGGAATATACAGAATTCTTAAGAGAATATGAGGACATATTCGCCTGGTCATATGACGACATGACTGGTCTCAGTACATCTATTGTGGCCCACAAGCTGCCAACCAATCCAACATGCCCACCAGTGAAGCAAAAGCTCAGAAAATTCAAGCCAGACATGAGTTTGAAAATCAAAGAAGAGGTCACTAAGCAGATCAACGCCAGAATTCTCTGGGTGGTCGAATATCTTACATGGTTAGCCAACATTGTGCATGTACCAAAGAAAGACGGGAAGGTCAGAGTCTGCGTCGACTACCGGGATCTCAACTGGTCCAATCCGAAAGACGACTTCCCCTTGCCAAATATACACATCTTAATTAACAACTGTGCCAAGAACGAGTTGCAGCCCTTTGTGGATTGCTTTGCAGGTTACCATCAGATTTGGATGAACGAGGAAGATGCTGAGAAAACAACATTCATTACTCCATGGGGGGTGTATTGCTACAAGATTATTCCATTCGGTCTGAAGAATGCAGGGTCCACTTACATGAGAGCCATGACTACTATATGATTCACAAGGAAATCGAAGTATATGTGGATGACGTCATCATCAAATCAAAGAAAGCTTCTAATCACATGGAAGATTTGAGAAAGTTCTTCAACAGGTTAAGGAAATACAATCTGAAGCTTAACTCCGCAAATTGTGCGTTCGGGGTTCCTACTGGGAAGCTGCTAGGGTTCATTGTCAGTCGTCGAGGAATAGAGCTAGATCCCTCAAAGGTCAAAGCCATCCAAGAATTTCCACTGCCAAAGAACAAAAAGGATGTTTTGAGCTTCCTGGGACGACTCAATTATATCAACCGGTTCATAGCCTAGTCTACCGTCATTTGTGAACCAATCTTTAAAATGCTAAGAAAGGATGATTCCACCAAATGGACTGCGGATTGTCAAAAAGCCTTCGACAGAATCAAAGAGTACCTCTCAACACCACCAGTCTTGGTACCCTAGAGCCGGGTAAACCCCTATTACTCTACTTGGCTGTATTAGACGGAGCTTTCGGTTGCGTTCTCGGGTGACATGATGAAATAGGAAGGAAAGAGCAAGCAATTTATTACCTTAGCAAGAAATTCACCCCGTATGAAGCCCGATATTCTCTATTAGAGTGCACATGTTGTGCTTTGACTTGGGTCGCACTGAAGCTGAGGAATTATTTTTGTGCCTACACAACGTACCTCATATCGAGGATGGATCCGCTCAAGTACATCTTTCAGAAACATATGCCCACTGGCAAGCTGGCTAAATGGCAGAACCTATTAAGTGAGTTCGACATCATTTACATAACTTAGAAGGCAGTCAAGGGACAAGCATTAGCCGAAAATCTTGCTGAGAATCTTGTGGATGGAGAATACGAACCCTTAAAAACTTATTTCCCTGATGAGGAGGTATCATTCGTAGGAGAGTACATTGTAGAATCCTACGATGGTTGGAGGATGTTCTTTGATGGTGCCGCAAACCTCAAAGGCGTGGGTATTGGAGCAGTCTTAATTTCAGAAACTGGTCAGCACTACGGTATCCTCCAAACTCAGGTTCCCCTGCACCAACAACATGGCCGAATATGAGGCCTGCATCCTTGGGCTCAACTTGGCCATCGACATGAATGTTCAAGAATTATTAGTGATTGGTGATTCAGATTTATTAATACACCAAGTTCAAGGAGAATGGGCGACCAAGAATTCCAAGATACTGCCATACCTACATCGTGTGCAAGAATTGAGAAGGAGGTTCACAAAGATTGAATTTTGGCATGTTCCCAGAATCCAGAATGAGTGCGCCGATGCACTGGCCACCTTGTCATCCATGATCCAGCATCCAGATAAGAATTTCATTGATCCTATCCCGGTGGGAATTCACACTCATCTGGCTTACTGTGCACATTTTGAAGAAGAAGCAGATGGAAAGCCTTGGTTTCATGACATTAAGAAATACCTGGCAGATGGAGAGTACCCAGAGCTTGCAAACGCCACTCAAAACCGCACTCTACGAAGATTATCAAACAACTTCTTTCACGGCGGAGGAATCCTATATAGGAGGAATCCCGATCTGGGTTTGCTAAGATGTGTCGAAGCAAAGGAAGCAATGAAGCTGTTGGGGGAAATACATGCTGGTACATGCGGTCCTCATATGAACGGGTTTGTTCTAGCAAAACCGATTCTTCGGGCTGGTTTTTTCTGGATGACCATGGAAACAGATTGCATCCAGTATGTCCACAAATGCCATCGGTGTCAAATACATGTGGATATGATAAAGGTACCTCTCAGCGAGCTTAATGCAACAAGCTCACCCTGGCCGTTCGCCGCTCGGGGCATGGATGTCATTGGACCAATCGAGCCTGCTGCCTCCAATAGACACAGGTTCATTCTGGTTGCTATTGACTATTTCACCAAATCGGTCGAAGCCGCATCCTACAAAGAAGTTACTAAGAAAGTGGTAGCCGACTTTGTCCACGATCGCATTGTTTGTCGATTTGGAGTTTCAGAGTCAATCATCACCGATAATGGTTCCAATCTCAACAGTGATTTGATGAAAGTAATGTGTGAAACCTTTAACATCAAGCACAAGAATTCTACAACATACAAACCTTAAATGAACGGAGCCGTCGAGGCTGCCAACAAGAACATCAAGAAGATATTAAGAAAGATGATAGAAAAGCACAAGCAATGGCATGAGAAGTTATTATTCGCTCTGTTGGGGTATCGCACCACGGTTCGCACATCAATCGGGGCAACTCCTTACATGCTGGTATACAGTATAGAAGCTGTCATTCCTGTTTAAGTTGAAATTCCATCCCTGAGAATAATACAAGAGGCTGAACTCAGCAACGCAGAATGGGTAGGAAGCCGTTATGAGCAGTTGGCCCTCATAGACGGAAAGAGAATGATCGCGGTTTATCATGGTCATCTATATCAGAACAGAATGACTAGAGCCTTCAACAAGAAAGTCAAACCAAGACGATTCACATCGAGGCAGCTGGTGTTAAAGAAAATCTTCCCTCATCAAGACAAAGAAAAAGGGAAATTCTCTCCTAATTGGCAAGGCCCGTACATGGTTCACCGAGTGCTAACAGGAGGAGCACTCATACTCGCATAAATGGATGGAGAAGTTTGGCCTAAACCAATCAACTCAGACGCAGTCAAGCGTTACTATGTGTAAACTCTCTATGCTTTTCTCAATGTTGTAAAATGAACTACGCCTGACCTGATTCCCGTTTAAGAGGGGATACGTAGGCAGCCCTATGAGTTCGGTCACATTCTAATGAAATTTCATTTTCCCCAAGAATGGAAACTGGGGTAGAAATTTTAGGAGGGACCTCAAAATTCTAAAGCAAGTTCAGCCGAGCATTGCAGCAGTAACAGCTAGAAGTCTTCACCCATCAAACTGGGGAAAAGGTTGAGGAGGAACTCTCAAATCTCCGCAGCAAGAGAGGTTGCAATGTCTTGAACCGCATCGTGGTCGTCGGTTCATCCAAAGAAAACTATTCCTTTTTATATGTTGTATCATATTTTATAAACCATGCATATTAATTTCTCAAAAACAGTTTGTTTAGCAGCGCTACCCCTGTGGTATGAACAAAGTCATCATCATCAAGAAGATAGGTCAATCTGAGCCAGCAGGGATACGAACTAACCCTTCCCTCTAAAGAAATCACGATTTTTCTTTGGATGTATGCATAAAAACGGTGAAAGCCCAAGACATCCCATTACCCCCACGAGACGCATGCTTCTCAAGGATACACTTTCGAATTCATTGCACATGCCAATGCTTACTACTATCATCATTGCAAACGATGCTTCATTCACAACAGTCGTATCATCACACTTTATCATCAGCTAAGAACTCTTACTATCACTTTATTTTCTACATTGCATAAGGCTACTTTCTGCCTTCCGAGACTAATCATTGTCTCTCTGCATTTTTCGCATCTTTGCATAAGACTACTTTTTGCCTTCCGAGACTAAGCATTGTCTCTCTGCATTTTTCTCATATTGCACAAGGCTACTTTCTTCCTTCCAAGACTTCTCTCTGCATTTTTCGCATCTTTGCATAAGGCTACTTTCTGCCTTCCGAGACTAAGCATTGTCTCTCTGCATTTTTCTCATATTTGCATAAGGCTACTTTTCTGCCTTCCGAGACTAAGCTCTGTCTCCATCTCACATGAGGTTAAGCTCTACCTCCATCTGCATTCGCATTTGCATAAGGCTACTTTTCTACCTTTCGAGACTAAGCTCTTTCTCCATCTTGCATGAGGTTAAGCTCTATCTCCATCTGCATTCGCACTGCATAAGGCTACCTTTCTTCCTTCCGAGACTAAGCACTGTCTCCCTGCATTTTCTCGCATTGCATAAGGATACTATTCTGCCTTCCGATACTAAGCACTGTCTCCCTACATTATCTTTCATTGCACAAGGATACCATTCGGCCTTCCGAGGTTCTACGCTACCTCTCCTGCATTTATTTCCTGCATTGCATATGGCTATCATTCTGCCTTCCGAGGGTCCGCGCTACCTCTCTCCGCATTCTACTTCATTACGCAAAGCTCTTATCTACCTTTTGAAAGCAATCACCTTTCGTTACGCTATTTATTTACGCTTTCTTTTGGGCTAAGCTTTGACTTCTTTCTTTCCGCAAATCGCAGGACTAAGCTCTGTCTTGTGAACATCATACTATTGCATTCTTCATGGGCTGAAATATCGCCAGTTTGTCCAAAGGCGTCATCGTTCAGAGGCACCATCCTCATGGCCCGAGAACATCACTTCATAGCCTGCAGATATATTATATCCAACTTGCATATCATTATTCACAGGCATCATGGTTTGAAGGCACCATCCTCATGGCCCGAGAACATCACTTCATAGCCTGCAGATATATTATATCCAACTTGCATATCATTATTCAAAGGCATCATGGTTTGAAGGCACCATCCTCATGGCCCGAAAACATCATTTCATAGCCTGCGAATCCCGCACCACGCGATTCATGGCCCAGGACATCATGGTCTAAGGACATCATCCTAATTGTCCAAAGACAGCATTCATAGTCCGACGGGAACTTGCATCATGTTTATATTATGCACAATATACGTTCGTTCTTTATTTGCAGGTAACCCGGCCGGAATAGCCAACCAGGCAGGAGCGGATCGCTCCAGTTCTTCGACACAACCTCGAAAGATCTTTGTACTCTTACCCTACCATGCACCTTGCGTCCGTTGTTGTGAAACATCATCGGTATACTTCGCCGATAATTACGGAACTACATACGGCCTGAGACCTGTAAAACCAGGGATATGTAGGTAGCTCAGAACCAGGGTACGACCGAATTCTATCCCGCAGTTTCATCTCGGTCAAAATTGGCCATCATATCTTTACCCGACAACTCTTTTATCCTTCCCGGGTAAAGAGGTGCAGTTGTTGACACCCAATTTTTCCTCAAATTATTTTAAACTTACATATAAGCTTTCAAAATTACTCTTTGTAATAATGAGTATTTTTTCTAATTTGTTTTTGAATTATTCCCTATTTATTTACTATTTTTCGTATTTCTCATAATTCATAAATTATGCTCTAAATAAATCTCAAGTGTTTTCCAATTTAATATGTCATTTACAATCACTTTTTACTTATTAAATTTCAATTATTTCATAAATTGACCAATTGAGTACTATTTAATTGCAATTACAATTATTTTGCGGTTATAGCCTAATTAGTCATTTTATACCCTTAAAACCAGATTTCATGCCCTTTATATTTTTTATATTGTCTAATTACTGTAATTATACCTATTTTAACTTAATTTCATTTTATACGATTATTTGCTAGTTTACTTAATTAATTATCGATTTTGCATGGGTATTTAATAACTAGCCACATTTCATTTCATTTCTAGCCTGATTCTAATCCAAACCCACCCAATCAATTAACCCAATTACAACCCATTAACCCAATTGAAATACAAAACCCAAACCCCATTATACCTGGCCCAATCCCCATTCAATCTGAGCCGTTGATCAAACGAGATCAACGGTCCAGATTATTGGTTACCATAATTAATCTAACCTACCCCCCTCCCTGTCTCTGATTTCTATCTCCCTCTCTCTCTCTCCTCGACCCCTCCACTCCCAGTTCTCTCTAGAACTATCTGGGGTCTCCTTCTTCTCCGATGTCTTTCACCCTCATCTCCAGCCACTCCCAGGCTCATCCCTTCAACCACCGGCCACCATGAAGCTATGTTCTCCTGTTACCTTGTCTCTGAGGCCCTTTGAGACTTGAGCATGCTAGAACGGCCATGGAGGCTCCTGCCTGGGCGTTTTCGGCCTTCTCCGGCGAGGTTTGACTCAGTGGTGTTCCGGCTACTACCATCTCTGAGCATCACTACAGGTTTTCCAATAATCTATGGGTTATTTTTAAACCCTATCTCTAACCCTTCAACTTCTTTTAAGATCTGCAATATATTTATGTTTATTTCGATGATTTTTCACCTATCTTTTCTTAAAAACTGGTATTCTTCGAATGATTTTCGGTATCTAAGAACTAGGGTTCTTCGAACCTTTCTTAAACGATTTTAAATCCTGATCCCTTGGTTTTATTTTACGACTCTTCTTATGTTCGTTTGTTTACTCGAGTTTTTTTCTACTTTGTTTGATTCTTTGCTGAAATCCTATATCCTTAATTGAAACCTAGTTTCTGATTTTTTGCCTTCAACTTCTATGCTTACTAGTTTGACATGTTTGTATGTCTTTCATGAATGTTCTAGGTTTCGTGTGTGGTCTATGTGCTTTATGCTTCCTGCTCGAAATTGTTCTCATGGTTTGACTGATTTTTCTCAATACTTGTTATTTATCGAGTCTGATTGCTCGTTATTGATTTTTCACATGATTGTTACACCGATTCTGTGTAATTACTCGTGATATATGCCCTATGCCTATGATTTTGAATTGCTTCCTTATCTATGTGATACTTTCCTTGTTTATTACTGATTCTCTGTGATTTTCAAGCGTATCTCTTTAAACCTATTTTTTGAATTTAAAATTGGTACACTGCCCTATTTTTATGTTAATACAGACTTCCTTAATTGCATGTTATAGCCTTAATACATGATTTATACTTTATTACTTTTATTATAGTAAAATCAGTTTTACAATGATTCCTTTTCCTTATTTAGCTTTGATTGTGTCCGTTTGAACTTGATTCCTTAATTAAGGGAGTCCATATCCCTAATTGATACTAATTGGACACTATTCCCATACTTGTGTTAAGCCATTGTTCCTTGCCTTAATTGTTTACTCGTTTTCAGCATTATAAGTACTCCATTCTCTTTTGCATAACAGACAGACTAACATTGGGCAGTCGAACATTTGCTCAATTCTCTATACTACTCTCTTGTGTTCTGCTTCTCTTGGCTCTCTCTCTTGTCTCTATTGTTACCCTTTGCTGCTTACTATTAGCTGGCTGCTAAGCCAAGGCTAATACTGTGCTATTTGCTCTCTCTTCTGCTGCTCTTTACTTGCATCACTGGTATGTCCTAGTTAATATTATTGCACTCCAAACAATATGCTTCAATTTTTGCTTAAGGTTCCTGCTCTTTATTTTGTGCTTCTATTTGTGATTCTATTGCTTATCCTGTTACTAGCATATCTAATCCCTTATATGATCTCTCTTCTTTTTCTAGTTTAATTTAATCCTGTGTTGTTTTCTGTAGCTTATCATGTCCTATACTATCATTGTTCCTCATTCCTCCTATCTGCTTATTATCTCTTATATGATTGTGTAGCAGCTGTGTACTATTTGGTATCTCTATGGGTTGAATCTGTACCTAAACGTATTACATACTATCACCTTTATTTGTCCCCTGAACCCCTTTCCTTGTTTGTGATTGTTCCTTGGTATCCTACTGAGTTAGGACTCTCTGCTGTTTTAACATTAGTCCTTATGTGTTTTCCTGAAACTATGTGACTTCAAAACTTCTTTTCAAACTTAAAACTCCATTTCAAAAGCACTTTCACAATTCCTTGACCTTTAGGTTCCACCCCCCTCAGTGTGTGCATCGCTTAGGGACCATGAGTTCCCTCTAAACCTTGAGACACTGAGGTAAGGGTACTCTACACTGCACTTGTTTGACCATGGGCATTTGCCGGGTGCTGGTATTGGACAGGGCTCTTCACTAAGGCCTTTGGGAGATTTGCCGCACCCCCGAATGATGAAAGGCTATGAAACTGAGAGGGATGAGCCTTGAAGATAAGGCCTGATTGAAGGCTCCCTATAGAATAACTTCTTATTTTCCTTTTTGTTTCATTACTATAAATCATTTATTATGGCCTGTAATAATTTGTAAACGAATATTGGGGCTGGATAGTGAATATGGGGACTATGCATGCTTAGTCTAGTAAATGGGTAGAAATCATGCTCATAAGGTTTATTTGCTCATCCGTGCAATAGATAACCTGTCTAGGACATGCATTTCCCTCATTAGAAATCATGCTTTAGGTCCTTTATTTTCAGCATGTTATCATATTTATTTCGTAAGCCATGACCCCAGCTAATAATTGCAACAAAATAATGAGACTGCTATAGAACGCCATTACTGCATTTTCATAATCATAGCATTTAAAAGCCATATTCTAGGTATCCCTATGTGCATTAGATATCCTGTCATTTAGGATTTCATATCTGTTTGAGCTACAATTGTTGAACACCTAATCAGCATGCTAATCTAATAAAAATGTGTTTAAAACATTTCTGAAAATCTGTACCTCTTAAAATGATGACTAAATATGCATGTACACCCCTTTGAAATAAATAGGCAATGTATACGACGCCTAGGCAAACTTTAGGCCAAGTACGTTTAAAATCAAAACCAATTATGTTCTTGGCGTGTTAATAGTAAATCAATCAGTCCTTTTGAAAATGTTTAACGCCAATGCCTTTCACTCTGTGTTATATCTCTTTTAAAGTTCACTTTATTCCTCCATGTCTTTTAATCACAGAATCTTTGAAGCTATGCATTTACTTCCTGTTTGCCGGAATTTTATCTGTTTCCTGTCCTATTATGTCTTCAAACTACTGGGTTTCAGAGTTACACCACCCTACTCAAAATCATGCTTTTTGGAATCGTTGCTCTGTGTTTCCTCTAAACTATTGCATTTCTAAAAGTCAATCATTCCTTTGAATTACTCAGACTGAACTTAACTTTCTGCTTCCATTACTAAGTTTTCAAACATATTCTCTTACTAAAACTGTCAGAATTTATTGATTTTCAACTCAGAAAATTTTTTGTTTTAAATTCCTGTCATTGGGACCTAAGTGCGTTTAAGACGTGCCAATTATATGTCTACTCGTGGAGGTATCTATGAGCCTTTATTTGTCCTTATGTCTTCCTTCATATGTGATTTTATGACCCAAAAGATCATCTTACATAATTTAAGCTATATCTGTGTTCTGAGGCTCCGAGAGCCTCCGTTAACCTCACCTTGATATGCGTGCGCAGCCCGGGCGTGTAGCCGGGAAGATTACATGTGAAAAATTGACAAAAGAATGAGTTTTGATAATTATAAATGAATATAGTTGACTTTGGTCAACGTTTCTGGTAAACGGACCCGGACCCGTGATTCGACGGTCCCAGAGGGTCCGTAGGAAAATATGGGACTTGGGCATATGCCCGGAATAGAATTCTGAGGTCCCAAGCCCGAGAAATGAATTTTTAAAAGAAATTGTTTTCTGAAAATAATAAAGGAATGTGAAAGTGAATAATTATGTGAAGACCTCGTTATTGGGTCTGTATTGTGGTTCCGGATCCCGGAACAGGTTTATTATATATTATTTGTCTTATATGTGGAATTTGGGGACAAACGGACGTGAATTGAGTGGTTTCGGATCAAAATGAGGGTTTGAGGTTTTAAAGAATTTGAAATGTGACTTGAAAAGTGATGTTATGTTCTCGAGGTCCGAACGAGATTCCGAGATCGGGAATAGTTCCGTGGTGTCACTTATAACTTATCTGCAAAGTTTGAAGTCATTCTGAGCAGTTTAAGCTGGTTCCACGTATTGACGTGAATTATATAGTTTTAAAGTTCTTAAGATTTGATTTAATAAGTTTTGTGGTTTGATTTCGAGTTCCGCTGTTGTTTTTCGTGTTCCGAAAGTTCGAGCGAGACCGCTTAGTGATTTAGGACTTATTAGTATTTTTGGACGGGGGCTGGGGTAGGCCCAGATGCCTCCCGGACCCCGCGGGAGGCCAAAAACCAGCAAAAACCACTGCTGGTGCACAACAACTGGTGTGACCACAGGTGCGGTTGCCCAGCCGTAGGTGCGGGACCGCCCCTGCGGTCCAGCCTCGCAGGTGCGATCCCCAGCGCTTTGCCCAAAGTCCGCAGGCGCGAGACCGCAGGTGCAGTCCAGGCCATCACAGGTGCGACTCTTCGCGCAGGTGCGACCAAGGCGCCGCAAGGGCGGCTCCGCAAGAGCGGCCTCCCTTCCGCAGGTGCGGCCCCTTCTAGGTTGGCCCAAGTCCGCAGGTGCGATCATTGTTCCGCGCCTGCAATATCGCAGGTGCGAGTCCCCTTCCGCAGGTGCGAAAATCGCCCAGTTAATTCTTAATTCTTAAGTCCAAAACAGAACACTTGCACGGGAATTCTTCAAAGTTCAGCCCTCTCCTCCATCCCCAACCTCCATTAGCGAGCCTTGAGTCCATTTTCCTCCATTGCTACTCGGGTAAACTTCGTAACCTCGTTTTCTTCCATTATCCATCACTAATCACTAGAAACCTAGGCTTAAACTCATGAAATCAATTAGAAAATTGGGGCTTTTGGGTAGAACCTAGGTTTTGGGATTTTTGGGTGATTCAACCCCAATTTGGGGTCGAATCTTAAAACAAATTGTATATTCTTAATCGTGGGGATATGGGTGATCGGGTTTTGGTCCGAACCTCGAGTTTCGACCACGTGGGCCCGGGGTCAAATTTTGGAATTTTAGGAAGAATGATTAGAAATGGATAATTAGACTATGGGTTTGAGTTATTGAGTCATTATTGATATACTTGAGTTGAATATGTCTAGATAATATCGTTTCGGAGCCGGATTATAAAGGAAAGGCGGTGTTAGAGGGTTGATCGCTCTATTTTGGACCCGAGGTAAGTGACTTGCCTAACTTCGGTGAGGGAATAGGTATTGTTTGCTACGTGTTTACTTGTTAATCATGTTCGTTGCATAGGTAGAGTGACGAGTACCTATGTGATGAGAGTCTAGCATGACCGTGAGTCTAACGTGATAGTAATCGTAGCTTTTCTTCCATGTCTTTTATATTATGAAATTGCCATTATTTGTAATAGTATGTTGTTGGTTGTGGTGAAAGAATGAGACGTAAATTGTTGTTGAGGATGAATATTTGTTGTCAAAGATACTCTGTTGAGATTGGTATAGCTGAGACCCTTGCCGGGCAATTGTGTGTTTAATATTGATATGTACCCCCTCGTTGAGCATTATTGTCTTGCATTTCTATTATACTGAAATTTCCTTGCCATTGATATTTATACTGTTTTGGTAAGGAAGAGGGGTGATGTTATTGTTATGCACGAGGGGACATATCGTGCCGAGTGTTGATATTGTTATATATGCACGAGGGAACATGCCATGCCGAGATATATTTATTATATACACACGAGGGGACATGCCGTGTTGTGATGTTACGATATATGCACAAGGGACATGCTGTGCCGATTTGATATTTGAGATTATGAAAAAGGGAAAAGTATGTTATCGATTTTCGGCTAATCGGTTATCCCACTATTATCGCAGTATGTGATGGAAATTGGTTAAAGCTGATAAGTTAGCGTTTATTTCGTATTAAATGGTTTTAAATTACTATTGCAAGTTATACGTTGGCTGGCCTAGCGGGTTCAACGTTCGGCGCAGTCACGACCTAATGGGTGGGAATTTGGGTCGTGACATGTGAAGTCCTACTTGTTTTGCTTATCGCCTAGTATTTTATCCTTTAAACCTAGGATGTCCAGCCTAGCACTCACATTGTAGGATTAATGGTCCTAATCACCCTCCAGGACTTATAGGATGGGACGGGTAATGGCATGCAATAAGCATTCGTGACCAACACACGCATTTAAATAACCTTTACGAGGTGGGAAGGGTAGAATACGGATATGATGACCGGTGCGCTAATACCACGTGTAGCCGCCTCCTCGAGGTGTGACATACCGGGTATTGCATTGAAGTGATCCTTATTACTTTAAACCGAGGACAATTCCTTTCAAATGTTTATGATATTCCGAAACCTTTTAAGATTTTCGTACTTGTTTTAAATCCCCTCATGCGTGAGCCTTATTTGTTACTTGCTTATCATCCAAGTTCACAAAACTTATTGGTTGGGACCCACAGTTGTGGATCCTGAGGGGTGCCAAACACCTTCCCTTTGGGATAATATCAAGCCCTTACCCTTTCTCTGGTAATGCATACTAGTCTACGAGTTATCAACTCTAGGTGCCCTAACGCACCGTTAAATCGTTAGGTGGCGACTCATCCTTTTCCTTTAAAGGAGTTGTCCATAATGTCTTAACCCGATCTCTTTGTACCTAACCCGTGCAACATAAAAAGGGGACGCAACATGAGTTTCTAGTGATGTCCTTTGGCTTGACTAATGCCCCATCAGCATTTATGGACTTGATGAATAGGGTATTAAGGTCGTATATCGACTCATTCGTTATTGTCTTCATTGATTATATATTGATCTACTCACGGATCCTGGGTGAGCACGAGCAGCATTTGAGGGTTGTGCTTCAGACCTCGCGAGGACATAAGCTATATGCTAAGTTCTCCAAGTGAGAGTTTTGGTCGGAATCTATGGCATTTCAGGGGCATGTGGTTTCAGGAGAAGGTATTAAGGTTGATCCTCAGAAGATCGAGGCAGTTTAGAGTTGGCCGCATCCTACCTCAGCTTCAGATATTAGGAGATTCTTGGGTTTAGCAGGCTATTATCGTCGATTCATGGAGGGGTTTTCATCTATTGCAGCCTTGTTGACCAGATTGACTCAGAAGAATGCCCCGTTTCGGTGGCGCGGCGGTTGTGAGGCGAGCTTTCAGAAGCTCAAGTCAGCATTGACCTCAACACCAGTCCTATCATTGCCTTCTGAGTCAGGGATGTATAGTGTATATTGCGATGCTTCATGCGTCGGGTTGGGATATGTGCTGATGCAGGATGGCAGGGAGTTATTGCTTATGCTTCACGCCAACTGAAGGTTCATGAAAAGAATTATCCTGTACATGATTTGGAGTTGGCGACGATTGTTCATGCCTTGAATATTTGGCGGCACTACTTGTATGGTGTGTCTTGTGAGGTCTACACTGATCACCACAGTTTGCGACCTTTGTTTAAACATAAGGACCTTAATTTGAGGCAGCAGAGATGGCTTGAGTTGCTAAAGGACTATGATCTCACTATTGTGTACCACCCGGGCAAGGCGAATGTAGTAGCAGATGCTTTGAGCAGGCGAGCAGTGCGTATGGGTAGTTTGGCTTACATTATAGCTGAGGAGAGACCTTTAGCACTGTACATTCAGTCCTTGGCCAATCTCTTGGTGAGATTGGACATTTCAAAGCCTCGTCGAGTTATAGCTCATGTGGTTGCTCATCTTCATTGTTGGGTGAGATTAAGGCTCGACAGTTTGATGATCCATGTCTGGCAGAGCTTCAGGATATAGTGGTCCAGGGTAAGGCCAAGGAGGTTACCTTAGGCGAGGATAGTGTTTTGATACTTCAGGGTCAATTGTGTGTTCCAGATATTGATGGCCTGAGGGAGAGAATTCTAGCAGAGGCGCACAGTTCTCGGTACTCTATTCATCCAGGGGCGACGAAGATGTATCGTGATTTGAAGCAGCATTACTGGTGGAGGCGGATGAAGAAGGACATTGTTCAGTATGTGGCCAGGTGTCTAAATTGTTAGAAGGTTAAGTACGAGCATCAGAGGCCATGAGGCTTGTTCCAGCGGATGCCCATTCCTGAGTGGAAATGGGAGCACATCATCATGGACTTCATGGTTGGTTTGCTCGGACTTTGCAGAAGGTTGACGCGGTTTGGGTCATTGTGGATAGATTGACCAAATCAACGCATTTCATTCCCGTGGCTACTACTTATACTACAGAGAGGCTGGCTCAGATTTACCTTCGAGAGATAGTACGACTGCATGGTGTACCGGTGTCTATCATTTCGGATTGAGGCCCTCAGTTCACTTCGCACTTCTGGAGAGCTTTGCACGGCGAGATGGGTACTCAGATAGACCCCAGTTCAGCATTTCACCCTCAGACTGATGGCCAGTCAGAGCGTACAATTTAGATTTTAGAGGATATGCTCAGGGCTTGTGTGATTGATTTCGGGGGTCAGTGGGACCAGTTGTTGCCTATGGCGGAGTTTGCATATAATAATAGTTATCAGTCTAGCATAGAGATGGCTCCATTCGAGGCTTTATATGGTCGACGATGTGGCTCTCCGATTGGGTGGTTCGAGCTTGGTGAGGCCAAGTTATACGACACAGATCTGGCGAGAGATGCTTTAGAGAAGGTGAAGATTATTCAGGAGAGGCTTCGCACATCACAGTCTAGGCAGAAGAGCTACGCAGATCAGCAGGCACGTGATGTGGAATTCATGGAGGGGGATAAGGTTATGTTGAATGTTTCATCGATAAAGGGCATCATGAGATTTAGGAAGAAAGGCAAGTTGAGCCCCAGGTTTATAGGTCCTTTCGAGGTGTTGAAGCGGGCCGGAGAGGTTGCTTATGAGCTTGCTTTACCTCCAGCCTTGTCAGGAGTTCATCAAGTATTTCACGTATCCATGCTTCAGAGGTATCACGCTGACTTCTCGCACGTGGTTGATTACAGCACTATTCATTTAGATGAGAAGTTGGGCTACAAGGAGGAGCCAATTACTATTATTGATAGGCAGGACCGCCGGTAGAGGTCCAAGGAAGTTTTTGCGATTAAGGTCCAGTGGAGGGGCCAACCAGTCAAGGAGGCGACTTGGGACTCCGAGAAGGACATGCAGAGCAAATATCCACATCTATTCAGCACTCCAGGTACGATTCTAGACCCGTTCGAGGACGAACGTTTGTTTAAGAAGGGGAGAATGTAACGACCCAGCCGATTGTTTTGCGTATTAGGATCCCATTCCCTTAGATGAAACCTTCCTTAGCGGCTATTCATGCTTTATATCTTACGGGAGCGGGTGGTTCGAGATTTGGGAATGATTTGAGTGGTTTAGAAACACTTGGTTCCTTAAGGTTAGCCTATTTGGCCAAGTTTGACTTCGGTCAACATTTTGAGCAAACGACTTAGGAATTGAGTTATGATAGCTCCATTAGCTCCGTATGATGATTTTGGACTTGCGCGTGTGTTCGGCTCGGGTTTTCGATGACCCGAGAGCACTTCGGCACCCGAAATGGAAATCAGGATTTCCATATATTTGAAATTTGGCTTGGGACATGATTTTATGCTATCAAGGCCCGAACAAAATTCCGGGACTGGGAATAGTTCCGTATAGTCATTTATGACTTGTCTACAAAATTTGAAGTCATTTCGAGTAGAATAGGCTCGTTCGGCGCAATGAAGTGAATTCTAGAATTTCTTAAGTCCTTAAGTTGATTCAATTTGGTTTTGGGGTTGAATTTTGAGTTTCGTCATTTTTTTTCATGTTCCGGAAGTTCGAGCGAGTCTGTATCATGAATACAAACTTGTTGGTATATTTGGACGGGGGCTCAGGTGGGCCCAGGTGCCTCCCGGACACCACACGAGGCCAAAAACTAGCTAAAACAACTGCTGGTGCACAACAGCTGGTGTGACCGCAGGTGCAGTTGCCCAGCCGCAGGTGCAGGACCGCACCTGCGGTCCAGGCCTTCGCAGGTATGACCTCTTCCGCAAGTGCGATCAAAACTCCGCAGGAGCGGGACCGCTGGTGCGGCTCGCAACTCCGTATGTGCGAGCCCAGGGTCCCAGGCCCTTCTCCGCAGGGGCGATCAATATCTCACAGGTGCAAGACCGCACCTGCAGTCCCAAGGTCGCAGGTGCGGAAACCCCTGTTGGCAGCCCCTCTAAATGTCCAAAATTACGGGTTTTCTTCACTTTTATCAATCTTTAACCTCCATTAGATAGCTTTTGAGCTAGGGGAGAGGCTGTCCAAGAATCTTATCATCAAAGGTTAGTAATTTCTCTCCAAATTTCCAATTATACATAGAATTCAACTAGTTTAATTCTTAACAATAACAAATCATAAAAATTTGATGGAAATTCTATGGCACGAGATGAGTTTCCTTTCTAACCTTTCTAACCTTGTAAGAGGGAACTGTCCCCATAAGTATTCTATGTGTTGTATGTATTTGTTTTGGGGGCTACGTGCGTACCATGTGACGAGAGTCCGTACGTAGAGACTACATGTGTTATGTCCGGGTAGTTTAGGACCATAACATGCCTTGTATTCTGCCTTGAAATGACCTTTATGTTATAAATTCTTGCTTGATATATCATTGTTATCCCTGAGTATTTCATTGATTAAATATTTGAAAGATTTGATAAGTGAAGTGGACTTAATGTTTTGTGTGCGCATGTTGTCGCTTTGCCATTTACATCCCGCGAGCGATATGTAAATCTTCCTTCACTCTTAGGGGAGCCGGCCGTACGCCACGGCGGATTTTATAGTGCACTCTTGGTACGGGCCGGTCAATCCCCGATAATGTACCGGGATTTAATTAAGAATGCACTCTTGGTACGGGCCGGTCGATCCATGACAGTGCATGGATGAAGTTACTCTATGATATGATTACATTGATAGATGCACTCTTGGTACGGGCCGGTCAATCCCTGGTATTGCGTAGGCAGGATTATACTTAATCATGCACTCTTGGTACGGGCCGCTTGATCCCCGGCAGTGCATAGCTATTATTCACTATGATATGATATGATTACATGATGGACGCACTTACGGTACGGGCCAGTCGATCCCCGGCAGTGCGTAGTTGGACTATTGGTAAGCATGCACTCATGGTACGGGCCGGTCGATCCCCGACAGCGCATAACTCTTCTTGATATGATTACATTTTAAGAATGCACTCATGGTACGGGCCGGTCGATCCCCGGCGGTGCATAGCTATTCTTCCTCCTGACTTTAGCCGGTTGCTTTATACTTATGTGCGCATGACTGTTTGGTGTTGATTTTCTGATTTATGACGTGACAGGTGGATGTGAAAAGAGACAGGGAAGTTGATACTGCTTTCGATATTTACTGGGAAACTCTGTATTCTCTTTACAATTGTGGTGCAATGTTTACATGTCTACTGTTTTCCTTACATCATGCTTTATATTATTACTGTTAGACCGTAGTCAGTATCGAGTCGACCTCTCGTCACTACTTCTTAGAGATTCGACGTGATACTCACTGGGTACATATTTATATATGTACTCATGCTGCACTTTTTTCTCTTCTGTACTTGACTATACAGGTCCAGAGGCTGGTATTTCGGTAACACTTAGTGTTTCTATATTGGCTGGCCTAACCTCGTTGTTGGGCACCATCGCGACCTGAATGAGGATTTGGGTCGTGACACTTGAAGACCACAAGATCAAAAGGATTCTATCAACACCCTATCACCCTAGTAGGAATGGACAAGTTGAATCCACTAATAAAGCCATACTCCAAAACCGAAAAAGAGGTTAACACACGCCAAAGGAAGATGGAAGCAAATACTACCTGAAGTCCTATGGGCATACCGTACGACCTTGAAGTTCGGTACCGGTGCTACCCCATTTTCTTTAGTTTATTGCGCTGAAGCTCTGATACCGGTCAAAGTTAGAGGACCCAATATCAGATTATGATATGCAACAAAGGAATAAAAAAACGAGGCTATGAGTACGAGCCTGGAGCTATTAGATAAAAGACACGAATCCACCCTTATCCCGTTGGCGGCCCAAAAATAGCGGATCGAAAGGTATTAATACAGAAGGGACAACCTTTGACACTTCAATACCAGGGACTTGGTACTAAGAAAGGTCACATTGAGCACCTCGAAACCCTAACGAAGTGAAATTGGGGCCGAACGGGAAAAACTGTACTAATTTATCGAGATCGCCGGGAAAGGATCCTACAAACTTGGAACAATGAACGATGAGCAACTACCGAACAACTAGAATATAACTCACTTGTATCAATTTTAGTGCTAAGTAAAGACCCGTTCTTTCTTTTAATTACATTTTAAATTAGAGCTTGCAGGTAACCAATAAGGGACGATACGAGATTTTAGCTCTGAAAGCACGCATTACACTCTTTTTCCCTTGAACCAGTTTTGTCCCAAATGGGTTTTACGGCAAGGTTTTTAACGAGGAAGAAAGTAAATTGTGCTAACTTAGAATTGAAGGCTGGCTACGAACCGACAACGATGATCACAACAACATTTAGGCCTCTCTTCCATCAACCCCGAACACTAGGGGCATTACCCTCGGATATCGACTTTAGCATGGAAAGAGACTTTGGTATTGAAGGGTCTCGATCGATAGGATTCATTTTAAGGGCTAAACGGTCAAATGAATCGTTCCCACATAGAGGGCTCCAACCTAGCACAAAGCATGTACACATGTATAAGTATTATGTACAAGAATAAAAAGAAGTATCTTCCTTGCAAACATCTTGTCCTTTAAAATTTTTTCTTGCATTTCTTAAGGAATTTCCTACATCCGATCCCCTAAAGGTATTGAGTCCAAGGGTCGCCTTAACCTGAGTTCGAACAATCACTCTCTTACTCGGGGACTGCTGACCGTAAACAAACTCAGACGGTCCGAGTTATTAGACCTTGGGGGTATAATACCTATTAGGCAACCCCAGAATTTCAAAGGTCACGACCGCCCCCACTCAGGGACTATTATCTTATGAAAGTCTAGATAACTCAGGATAGCAATCCCATTGGGCGACACCCGAACTAAAAAAGCTACATCCATATTAACACAGCTCGGAGACGTCCGAGACCCATTACAAAAACACGGCCTTCAAAAAATATTCATACCCCGTTCTAAAGGTTGTCACATCTCCTTTTTCCCGATAGGGGTGGGATAAAGGAGTTTTTCCAATTTAAGTGACATAATCATTTTCAACATTTATTTATTTTTATTCAGAGTCGCCATTCGAATTTTTTACGGTGTTCCGAGACACCATTTATTTTATTTTAAAATCCCAAATCGAGGAAATTTTGAATCTGTTTTAGAAAGTCTGCGAACCAAAAATCCGGGTACGGAATTCTGTTAACCCGGGAGAAGGTGTTAGGCACTCCCGACTTCCGTGGTTCCAGCACGGTCGCTTAAATATTAATATTTGGCCTAATCATGTAATTAATACACGTTTTAAACCTCTGGTGCATTTTTATCTTTGAACGGCTTTTAATATTTATGAAATTATTCTGAAACAAGTCACGATGGCGTGCACTTGTTATTTTTGGACACGTTGCAAATCGCCCCACATGAAATGTACCCGCAATTTATAACATGTTTATTTTATTGTTTAAAGTTGTGGTCAGGTCACATAAGATGCAAACCCGAATGGAGATTATGTATCATGACTATGGTCACGATGATTATATATCTAATGCAAACTATTATTTTTCACAAGCTCTTTATTTTTCTAATTTATTTGTAATGTTAATCTTAAGAGTGGAAGAGATATTTTTGGACTACAAGATGTATGATTTATTCAAAAGTCTTCTAAAACTAATTATGTTAGCCTAAAAATCAGGAATTGGGTCGTATTGAATTCTGGTCTAGTTTCGTGTATATCATACTGGGCCAGCCTTATTTTTAGCTATTGTGAAGAGAAAAAGGTAAACACTCCAGCTAAAAAAAATACTACATAAAGGAATCAGAGTATACAAAATGAAAACATGACTTAATTGAACATATTTCTAACTATAGTTCTAAACGACAATAAGAAAATTTATTAACAAGTTTGGACATTTTGTCCTTTTAATTAACATAAAGGTTGTACCAAACCCTACATAAGTCCAATAAGATGAAATATTGTCCAAATTGGACTCATGGACACGACCTACTACTGTGCCAGGTAGTTGTAGAGTCCATTGGACTCAAAATCCATACACGACTTAAGGGAATTCCAGGAATTGAAAAATTATAACAAGTTTTTAACAATAATCTTAATAAAATAATTGGGATTTTATACCCCCAGGCCCAATGGCCTAGTGTTGATACCCAATTTTTCCTCAAATTATTTTCAAACTTGCATATAAGCTTTCAAAATCACTCTTTGCAATGATGAGTATATTTCCCTATTTTTCCATATTCTATTAAGTTATTTTTATGTTTATTTAATATTTTTCATATCTTAATAATTTATTCACATATTACGTTATAAATAATTTCAAAATATTTTCCAACTCAACATCTTGTTTTTAATCCCATTTAATTCTATTAGGATTTGGTTATTTCAAAAATTAGCCAGCATTGGCACTATTTAGCTAATTTTAGCAATTTTGCAATTATAGCACGAGTATACAGTTATATCATTTTTAAAATCTATAATTGATCATTTTTTATACTCCTTTTTACACCGGTTAATAAACTCAATTTCATTTATTTGGTCTTAATCTCATTTTATATAATTATTAGCTATTTTAATTAATCATTGTTCTACTTAAATTGGGTATTTAACATTTTTGGCCTATTTTTTAAATACTAGCCCAAATTCAAACCCCAACCCATCAGATTGCAATAACCCAATTCATACCAGCCCAAACCAATTCATACCCGGCCCACCTAAAGCTAGATCTCGACCGTTGATCAAATTTGATCAATGGTACAAACAAAACCTTCCTAATTTAACTCTAACCTCCCCCCCCCCCCTTTCCCGTCTCATTTTCTTTCGAGACGATTCCTCTCACTATCTCTCTCTATCTCCCTGAGACCCTCTAGCTCCCTTCGAGAAGTTTCCTTGACCTCTCTCCTCCGATGGGTTCTGTTCATCTTCTCCGGTCAGTTTCTCACCAGAAACCTTGGGTCTTTATCATTTCATGGTTATCCACCTACCTCTCACCCGTCCAGTGATGCCCTGGGGTCCTCAGGAGAATTCGGAGCGGTTCTCTTACCTTCCCATGGTCCCTTGCCACTTTTCCGGCCTACCCGGCCGTCTGAGTAAGATTCACAACCATTCCGGCCTAAGACAGTGCCATCTATGAGGTTTTGCCTCTCCTTTGGGTTCCACGAAACCCTAACCTTCTGTATTTTGACCTTTTCTTTAAGATATATTATAGATCTACAATGTTGTGAACCTTTTCTATATTTTTCTCTGTAAAATTCCATTTTTTTTAACGATTTCGAAGTTTAGGGTTTCTTAACCCTGTTTTCAAAGCAATTCTTCTTTTGATTTTTAGCAATTTCTACTGTGTTTGAGCGATTTTCTCATGTTTTTCCTGTTGTCTGAACTACTATGCTAAAAAACCTAATTTTATAGGTTGTCTTTTATTGCATGACTATGTGTATTCATTTCCTATGAAACTATTTGTGCGTTCTTTGTGATTCTCGCTTTAATTCGTTGCTATCTCCTGCTGATTCTCTAAATGTTTGCTTAGGGCTTCTCTGATTTTGTTCAATACCTATTGTTTACACGTCTAGTATGTCTGACTAATTTCTCTATCGATTGTTCACATAATGATTTATACTGATTTTTGGGTAAACTCCTTAGAGCTGTGATGTCTTCCCTAAATAGTGACTTTTTATATATTCCTTGTAATTCCGTACTAGGTTTTTAATTGTTTCCTTGTTTGTGTGATACCTTCGTTAAGCCCTTTGATTTATAATTCCATTCTTGATTCTTGTGACTAATTTCTATAACTAGATTGTACTATGCCCTATTTATGGACACGAATATGCTACTGATTTGTTTTACATATACCCTCCCTAATTATTGTGCTATGTACCTAGACTTAACTACTTGCTATATGCTTTACTGCTCCTGTTATGGTAAATGGTCAGTTTACACATTGATTCTTTTCCTTATTTAGTCCTAATTGTGCCGTTTGAATTGTGACTCCCTAATTAAAGGGAGTCCAGGCCTTTGATTGACTTTGACTGAATATCACTTCTATAATTATGTTAAACAATTATTCCTTACCTTATGTTACTACTCATATTCAAAACTATATATACTCTGCCTTCTCTCTTTGCATAGAACACACTGAGATATTGAGAACACTGATATCAAAACACACATTTTTACTTTGCATATCACTAAAGCATACTCAAACTCAGAACATTAACATTTTTCTTAATCCTCTTTATTTCATACTCATCCTTTCTTTCTCTTTACATTGATTATTAACAGTAATTCTTGTTGCTCTCTCTTGCTTCTGTGCACTACTATCTTGTTGTTGTTCTTTTGTTATCCATACCACTGTTTGTTGCACTGTGTCCTTGCATTTTGCTGTTCTATACCCTTGACCGGTATGTCCCTAATTTAAGTTTACAGTACCCCAACACAATATGTTTCAGTTCATGCTAATATACTTGTTATTCCTTTTGTGCTTCTACTTATGGTTCTATTGTCAACCATTCAACTAGCATGTCTCTGTTATTTTCCTTTTCACTTTAGTCTAGTATGCTTCCTTCTCCCCTTATGTGATTCACTATGACTCTTCTTGTTCCTATCCTATGATTACTGTTTCTTGTCTCAGCATGACCAGCATTTCTTTATGTGTTTGCATCATTTGTCTGACTTTCAATACTATAATCCTGCACCCATGATGTCTAAGTGTTACATGATACTAACCCTAATCCATAATATGTGATGCTTTGTGATAACTATGTTATAATTATTTGAAAACTTGTAACTCTATTGCTATCATAAGAATTATTTGTTCCTAACTCCCTTTCCGTGTTTGTGTTTGCTTCTGGAACTCCGCATATCTGCTGAGTTATGGTTGGCCTTCTTCTTTCCTTTTGTAAACTGGTTTTCATAAACTCTTACATTTTCCTCTGAAGTTATATTTCAGAACTGATGCTTCAAACTACTTTCAAACTCAACTCTTTTTGAACTACAAGCACATCTCACTACTCTTAGACTTTAGGTTCATCCCCCTTCGTGTGAGCACTGCCTTGGGGACCCCTGAGTACCCATTGAAATCTGACACACAAGGCTGGCACTCTACACTGCACTTACTCATTCCTGGCTAGGTAACATTGGAGTGAGCACTTCCTGGGATCCCCTGAGATTCTTAGGAACTCTGACACACCTGGGTTACAAGAGGTCTTGGCATATGGCATGTTGGATCTGGTACTGGGGCCTACTGTTAGGCTCCCTATAGTGTAGCTTCTTAATTTTCTTATTCATTTGTGTAATTTGTGCAACAATGGTCTGTAATAACTAAATGTAAATGAATACTCGGGGTTGGATAATGAAGATGGGATGGGATTATGCATGTCTGGTATAGTTATAGGTAGAGATCTTGCCTATTGGGTTTACTTTATCTATGTGTGCAATAGTATCATGTTTAGGATATGCTTGCCATGCATTATAAACCATGCTTAAGTATGTTTATTTCAACATCTCATCACACTCATGTTCACTTAGAAAAATATGTTAAGCAACCTATAAAACTGTTATAATTGCTGCAATCACTTCACTTAGAAATCCTGCTCATAGTTTAATTATATAAAAACAGTTGTCATAAGTAAATACTGCCTCTGCATGTTCCTGATCTACATATAGAAATCCTGTTTTAGGTTTCAAATTATCAGTACTTGCACTAGATACCATGTCACTTTAGGAATTCACTCGCAGCATGCTCATTCATTTATGTTAGAATCCTGTACTTTCACAAACACCTAGAAATCATGCTAGGATCCTCAACTTATGAAATTGTGCCCCATGCTTCCTTTTAATAAGAAACTTCGCTAATAAGGGATTCCGGTCCTTAAGAAAGTATTTATGTGCAAATAGGCATCACTCTATGCATTTAGATATCCTGTCATAAGACATGGCACCCACCTTAGTTTAAGGCTTAAATTGTTTCATCCTTATTGTTTCTCTTTGTTAGGATTAAAACTGGAGTACGTTTCTTTAACACGCCTAGGTAAACCTTAGGCCAAACGCTTGATAAAACCAAAATCAGTAACTATTTTTGTACACTGCCTATTAAGCAGATGGTTCTAAAATCAACCATGCACTATTTTCTGGAACTTACTAAAATCCTCTATTCGCTACTGTCTCAATACTTAGAATTACTGTTTTGCCTACAAACTACTGGGACTAAAGTCATTTACTCCTTTCTTTTTCTAAAACTCATCAAAACCTGCTGTTGTTTTTCACATCTAAAATCCCTACTCTAGGTTCTGAAATTTGAGGCTTCTTTGTGTTTGAGACGTGCTATTAACGTGCATTATTTTTGGAGGATCTATGAGCCATATGTCTATTTATGCGTATCCCGTATGTGCAAGTCCTAATTATTTCTTTACTTGTCGCTTAGATTTTATCCTTTAAACAGCTAAAGGGGTCATCCTAGTACTCGCCTTGTAGGAATAGTAGTCCTAACTACCCTCCAGGACTGATAGGATGGGATGGGTAATAGCACGCAATAAGCTTAGTGACCAACGCACGCGTTTTAAATACCTAAGCGGGGTGGGAAGGGTAAAATATAGATATGATGACCGGTGCGCTAATACCATGTGTAGTCCCTCCTCGAGGCGTGACATACTGGGTATTGCGTTGATGTGATCCATATTGATTTAAAACCTAGGACATTTTCATTCAAATGATTTTACTTTGCTATTCTTTAAATTTCTTTTAATAATTTCAGTATTTACTTGAAATCCCCTCTTACGTGACCCTTGCTTGTTTACTTTCCAAATTCACAAAATTACTTGGCTGGGACCCACAGTTGTGGATCTCTAGGTGTGCCTAATACCTTCCCCTTGGGATAATTTCAAGCCCTTACCCAATCTCTGGTAATGCAAATTAGTTTATGAGTTAATTATTCTAGGTGCCCTAACGCACCATAAAATCGTTAGGTGGCGACTCTTCCTTAAACCTCTTCCTTTAAGGAGTTGTCCAGAATGTCATGAAACCCGATTTCCGCGTACCTAACCCGTGCGGGGAAAAAGGGGGCCGCGACAGCATGGCGACTATGCTGGGGATATTCCCTAGGCTTATACCATTACAAGTTACTTTGGGAATTTGAACCTTTAATTTTGGTAAATGCTTGCACCTTTTCCTATTTCCTGTTATATGCTATTAACTGTTAATTTTTGCAAGTATTTATTTCACCTGAATGAAACTGACATATCTTCATGTTTTCTTTGTAATCGCTTTCCATTATAACTGTTGTATTTTCTTTCTTTACCGCTTTCCTCAACGTGAAAATACATGCCTTTTTGTTTAAATGCTATTTATTGCATATCATGCTACGCATTCATATTCCACTCGTGCCAAAAAAAATCCTATAGCAATGCTTACAATGAGTGGTTGCGCTATTCCAATATTACTACCCCTAATTTCGGAAAGGCGTATTTGCGATAAAACTAGTCGATCAGCGGTGCAGTCGACAGTTCCGTGCCTTTCCCCCTTGAGTTGTCCGCTCAAGGGTACCGGTCTAAAACCCCATAGAAACCTTACTCCATGTAGTGTTGCATGCATCATGGTCAAACCTAGCCAGGATAATGTGTTGTCCGCACAATAGCCTTTAAGATAGCCTTGTCCAAAGTCCACTGGGTTTCCCTGGAACCCAAACGGACGCATTCACATTCTGTGCATTTATTTGGGGAACTAAATGCTCTTTGCTAATTATTGATGTTAAATAGTCGAGTCCGGTGGGGGTAAGGGTCTAACCCTCTTTCTTTTGTAGAAATGAGGCACGAAACCCCCAGATTCGGCATGGTCGCCAATATCCACCCCAAATTGTTAAACTGGTGGGAGGATCTTCACTCTAGCAACAAAACACTCGTCAGAAAACACTTGGGCAACCTGCCCTCCCTTTTGGATATTCAGCCTAACAAAATGATGATAGAGGATTCTACCTTATTCTGGGATTGCGATTGGTCGGTATTCCTCTTCGGAAACAATTAAATGACACCGCTGCTGGAAGAAATAGGAGGTTTGGCCGGTTTTGCTTGGGAATCTCCAGGGTTACTGATGCCTGAGAATCGCACAAGTCGGGGTTTTCTCAAAATGTTGGGTCTGAAGAAAAATCCGGACTTGGTATGTTTAATGGATTCGTACATCCCTTTTGATTACTTGTACAAAAGGTTCGGTCATAGAAAACCATACCACACCTATCAGGACGAGTTCTCCCTCACTTCGCTAGGGCACATCCATCGCCGAGTGTTTGCTTTCATGGTCTGTTTTCTGGGTTTAATGGTGTTCCTGACAAAGAAGGAAAGGATCCACACTAGGTTGGCCATGGTCACTAAGACTTTAATGGAAGGGATCGACGGACAAGACTTCAGCATTGTTCCTATAATCATTGCAGACATATACCGAGCCTTAGAAATGTGTCAATGAGGAGCAAAGCATTTCGAAGGTTGCAACTTACTACTTCAACTTTGGCTCACTGAACATCTGCAAAGGGGTTACTTCCGACAAGACATCCATCGAAGAATCTAGGATGACCATATCGCTTTCCACCACCCAAAGCGAATGAACTATATTCCAGACATGTTCGCTCAGCCGGAAAATACCGAGGGATGTGCTGAGTTACTGGGGAATTTGACCGAGGACCAGATTCAGTGGATGTTTGAATGGTTCGGACGAGTTTATCATCCGATCTCGAGACGCTTCATTTTTTATATTGATTGGTCTGAGGGGAACGTACCCTTACATCCCTCTCCGAGTTACGAGGCAAGCAGGGAGGAGGCAGGTTATACCTAGGGTTGAGAAGATGAGACATCTTCGAGCAGACTTCAAGGATGACGACAGCCCTCACAAGTGCCAAGCCCACCATTTGTGGCACTGCAAGATTGTACTTGAGAAAGACACCATCGAGCCAGACAGGTATCATGCCAGTTGAACTCCTTTATATCTAAGCTAGTTAGAAGAAGATACGGAGGGTCAATTCGATCCAGAATTCACTCAAGGTCACAGGGTAATAGATAAGAAGGACGAAGCACAAGTTAAATTTAACTGTCTACGCAAGAGGCTCCGTGAATGTGAAGATAATCATCAGAAGATACACGAGTCCAGTAGAAAGATGATTGAGGAATGGAAAGACATGGTTATTAGCTCCAACAAGAGGCTAAGGTACTGGGAGCGAGGTATAGTCGATCAGGAAGAAAAGTTCATCAAGAGAATCGAGGAATGGGAAAAGGGTGAAGGAGCCGAAGGAGGATATCTATCTAGGACCTACTTACTTCTGGGACTTCGCGAGTTGGGAAAGCTAATCGAAGGGAGCAGGAATGCCGAATCTAGGGAAGGTCCTTTTGTGACCAAGTAGATAAGGGTGTCTTTCATTTTGTCTCTTTTTATGTAATAAGGCCACTAGCCGTTAGTGACCTTTATTTTCCGCATATTTAGAGTCGTTTTTATCATCAATAAAATGAGGCATTCAAGAATTTCAAGTTCTCCAAATTAATTTGTCGCTAGGCCTACCTCGGGCACAAAGAGATTCCCCAACTTAGGATGCGTTTTACATTTTTGCATTACGTGTTTAAATTACCGCAATATTCTTTATAATCCTCATTGACTTCGTTACCTTTTTGTTTTTCCTTTATTTATTATTACCCTCCCCAAAGGTTAGTTCGTGCATTCTGGCATCATCAGTCTATCACACAAGATCCAAGGGCCCTCCTCCTACTCCTCCTCCTAGTCTTCCTAGAGACAAAGGAAAAAATAAGATGGAAGAGTCCAGCGGCACCAGACAAGAGAATAGGGTTGAACGGGTAGAGTCCACTAACGGCCAGGGTATTCAGGTTTTGAATGAGAACATGTCACCATGGAACAAAAGTTGCTAAAATTTCAAGAAGAGCTTGATCAAGTTCGGAATCTGGCCAATCTGTCTTTTTCCCTAAACGTCCCTGACGTCACCCCTACACCTCAACAAAATATCCCAAAACAGCCAATTCACCTTGCACTTCATTGTCACGCCACTCCCCCAAAGAACCAAATTCTCCCCGCATAGTGCAACACTTTCCAAAACACTCCGCCTCCACCCCTGGGACCTTAGACTCACACAAAAGATCATATCTTTGCATACAACAATCCCATCTACATGAAGACTGTGACTCACTCCACCCCACCTGTCACACATACGTGTGAGTCCGATGAGAAAGACCTACTTATCAAGAATTTGGCTGAGGAACTTCGGAAGCTGACTAGACGAGTCCAGGGTGTTGAAGGAGGCAAGGGGATTGAAGGTCTGAACTATGAGGACCTCTGCATACAGCCTGATGTCGAACTGCCCGAGGGGTACAAACCTCTAAAGTTCGAGATGTTCGATGGTACTGGTGATCCAAGGGTCCACCTGAGGACCTACTGTGGCAAATTGGTTGGCGTAGGAAAAGACGAAATGATCCGCATGAAGCTATTTATGAGGAGTTTGAAAGGAGATGCGTTGTCTTGGTATATCATCCAAGACCCCAAGAAGTGGTCCAACTGGGTAGGTATGGCCACAAACTTCTCTTTTTATTAGTAAGGTATAGGTTGGTTGGGGAAAATTCCAAAACTAGGGTTCCAAAAAGCTTACCTTATATAATAGAAAAGTTTGAGAAAGGGGCACCCCTACTATACCCCTAAACTACAAGCTAGCGCGCAACGACTGAAAAGTCGTTGTTGCTTGCAGGCTCGAAAATTTCAACACAGAGAACGCACCAGATGTGTTCTATATCCAAAACTTGAGGAAGAAACCCACATAAACCTTTCACGAGTATGCTACTCGTTGGAGGTCGGAAGCTGCCAAGGTAAGGCGGATTGAAGAGGGTATAAAGAATGGCATGGTTACTAAGTTTGAAGCTTTACAGGACACTAATAAAGCTCTGCAGTCCAGTGGTGTATCCCGAAATAAGGATGTGGGAGCCTCGATGGTTGCACAACAAGCCAAATCCCTGCCTAAATACCAGGTCTATCCCGCTCCTCCATTCACATATCAACCCGCTCCAAATTACCAAGCACCCTCACCTTCATACAAAACTCCATCACCTACATATCAACCCACTTCACCCAAATACTCCCAAGTCGCTCCCGTCTACAACACCTATAACTCCTAGCCATCTCACTACCAGTCGCCCCCTACCCGTCAAAATTTCCCTAGGCCTCGCCCTAACTCTTATCGTCGCCCTCCAAAATGATACACCGCAATAGCCGAGCCCATAGACCAGTTGTATGAAAACCTCAATGCTGCTGGTTATGTCACACCTATCCCTGCTGTCACCCCTGAGAACCCTTCTCAGTGGGTTAACCCGAACAAATCCTGTGCATACCATTCTGGCATGAAAGGACACACCATCGATGAATGCTGCTCTTTGAAGGATAAGATACAGACCCTTATTGATAACAAGATTATTGTGGCCAAAGAATCCGCTCCGAACGTTCGTAACAACTCTTTACCAGACTATAAGGGTGGTGGTATCCATATGATTGAGATAAAAGATGATTGGGATCCCGAGGGGTCAATCAGATTGATCGCAGAAGGCGATGAACCAAAGAAACCTGCAGTTACAGTCATCCCAATCATAGTCTAGATCTAACCATCTAAGAATGCTGAGGTAAACATGTCAGTCCCACTTGAGTTTGAAGTAGCACCACTGGCAAAGGCGAAGGCCCCAGTGCCAATTGAGGTTGATTGCATATCTCCGGCAAATGCACTCACACCCTTCAAGGTTGCAGTCTTGCCGCCTGATACACTCAATTTACACCTTAAAAGAATGTAAGCGATCATTGTCAAATATAGTAACCCAACGAGGTTGGGGTCGAATCCCACAGAGAACAATATGATGGCGTTTAGGAATGCTAGAGAATTATCACTTATCGCGCAGTGCCAAACAAATACGATTTTGGTGTAGAAAATTATTTTATATCTAAATGCGAAAATATAAACTAACCTAGAAAGCAATTAAAATGATCGATGGCAACAAGTATCGATGCTTCGGGTATTACACTCGAGTAACGATCCAATGTATTTCACGATTTTACAAATATGAGCGGGTAATGTTAATTAGCCACGGATAACATTTCTTAATTAGCTTTTCCCAAAGACTAACAAGACTTCCTAATTGAATTATCCCTAACCCAATTAGGAGATTAAGCACTTCCGGGTTTGGCTACAAGTAGTTCAATCCTATCCCTAGGTAGAATCTATAAAATGAGGGTTAAATCATCAAATTCTTGTTAATTAATCTTTCCCAACCCCAAATAATCTTTTCCAAAGCTAGTTCGGAGTTAATGGGCGAGTTCTAGGGTTAGCTAATCCCTTTGGAAATATTAAAGAACAAGAA
>ML272084.1:324-14542 GCA_005239495.1 Nicotiana undulata | reverse complement strand
TGCTGCACTTTCTTTCTTTTTCTGCACTTGACTGTGCAGGCATTGAGGCTGGTTCGTCTGTTCTTCTGCTTGCTGATAGATAGTGATCGCGGCGTCGCTCCACACGGTGAGCTATCTTCTTGGCGTTCTCATGACAACACCTCTGGGGCCTTCTAGTTTCATTTTGCTCAGTCGTTTGTTCCAGACTGTGGCTTGTACATTTTGTATATGTATATTTCAGTTGTTGTATCTATGTAGCCGCCCGTTGACACTGTGACACTAGTCCTGGCACACACTTTTTGTAGTTATCGGGGTTGTATATGTATTGGGCCTAGCTGTGGTTTAGCTTGTTTCTACGGCCTTACCCCATGTTGTTATTTTATTCCGCACTTTCATTGTTATTGTTGTTCGTTGGCTTGCCTAGCCTCGCCGTTAGGCTCCATCACGACCTTGACCGGGAGATGGGTCGTGACAATTCACCTCTAACTTGCTCGAATCTAATCAAAATTAACTTAACATCATTAACTAATGCTAAAGGAACTAACTTTATTGAAAAATGCAGTTTTCCTAAGTTTTCTAAACAAAAGTGAAAACCCGATCCCGGCCCCGCTTGGTCTAAACTCGGGGTTCGGACCAAATTATGTTTACCCATTCACCCACGAACCCAAATAAGCTATTAGTTTTGAAATCCGACCTTAATTTGATAAAAAATTAGATTTTTATAAAATTCCCTAATTCTACCTGAACCCTCAATTTTACCATGAAACTTCTGTGTTTTTGCTTTAAAAGTGATGAAAAACAGTAAGGAATTGAAAGAACAAAGTTAGGATTGATTACCTATGACTTGGGGATGAAGATTGTTGAAGAAAATCGCTTTTAGGGTTGAAAACCTCGAAATTTTGGTGAAGAAGAAGGTCTGCTCGGTTTTTAAAAGGTATTTATATTAGCTGGACAAGAGACCTATGCGTTCGCACTGGGAGGGGTGCGTTCGCATAGAACAAAAATGACCTCCCCCTATTTTACTCTATGCGTTCGCACTGGTGGGGTGCGTTCGCATAGAACAAAAATTACCTCCACTTATTTTACTCTATGCGTTCGCACTGAGGGGGTGCGTTCGCATAGAGCAAAAATGACCTCCCCCTATTTTACTCTATGCGTTCGCACTGGGGGGGAGGGGAGTGCGTTCGCATAGAACAAAAATGACCTCCCCCTATTTTACTCTATGCGTTCGCACTAGGAGGGGTGCGTTCGCATAGAACAAAAATGACCTCCCCCTATTTTGCTCTATGAGTTCGCACTGGGGGGCGGGGGTGCGTTCGCAATGCATTAAATACCTGTGCACTTACAACAAAGAAAACCAGCAATCTTTCAAGTGTAAAAACATCCCGTGGCCTACCTGAAACTCACCCGAGCCCTCGGGGCTCTAAGCTAAACGTGCACGAAAGTCTAAAAACATCATACAGACTTTCTCATGTGATCAAATCATGAAAATAACATGTAAAACTATGATTTAAATCTCAAAACTCATCATTTTCAACCAGAACTCTTAAAGTTCAAAATTTCTCAACCGGATGTCCGAATCACGTCAAACGAACTCCGTTTTTAACCAAATTTCACAATTAATCTTTTAATATCATAACAAATATGTACCGGGCTCCGCAACCAAAATACGGGCCCGATACCAATGATTTTAAACATTATTTCTTTTCTTTAATTCATCAATATTTTAGCAAAACAATTTTTTTTTAAATTGATTTCTAAGGCTTGGGACCTCGGAATTCATTTCCGGGCATACGCCCGAGTCATGTATTTTACTGCGGACCTCCCGGTATCGTCAGAACACGCATTCGGGTCCGTTTACTCTAAATGTTGACCAAAGTTAACTTTTATCAAATTAGAATTCTAGAATTCACTATTTCTCATATTTTATATAAAAGCTTTTCGGTTTCACGCTCGGACTGCGCACGCAAATCAAGGTATTTAATTTTAGTCTCTTTATGGCTATTAAGCGTGGAACTGAGTCTAATTTTATAATATGACCCCTTGGGTTATCACATGCTCAATATTAGATTTTGCTCGTTCAAGGTATTAACACTTCTAAACTTGGTGCTGGGGGTATGAACTCTTGAATATACGTGATATGTGTTTGGTGTTGCGGTCGCGCACATGTTAGGTGACAGGCGTGTGGGCGTGCACCATGTGGATTGTGACTCGGTTATTTATGTGGTACTGTGTAGTTACCTAATCTTATTTGTATATATGAAATCTCTACGTGCTAGAGTAATTGAGCTGTGATCCATGTTAGAATCCACGTCTAGGCTATATGCTTATTCTGTTTGGACCCACTGAGGTCATTTCAGATGTCGAGTTATTTGCTTACATTGCAATTACATACTCAGTCATATGCATTCATTTGCATATCATATCTCAGTCTCTGTTACTATTTATTGATACATCACATCATAATTTTGGGCTAATTTTCATGATATTGTGAGCCCGAGAGATTGGAGAGATTGATGTCCGAGTGAGGCCGAGGGCTGAAGGAGCTCCTCCAAAGTCTGTACACCCCTAGTGAGCGCAGGTACTTACTGAGTGCAAGTGCAAGCGCTGAGTGCGAGTGCGAGTGCGGAGTGATTGGGAGGACTGGGTGACTGTGAGGACTGAGTGACTGAGAGGACTGAGTGAATCGATACTCTGAGAGTATGCATATGGTTTATCATTGAGTTGCATTGCATTCGACATGCACACTTGACACACATGCATAGAGATGCTAAAAAAAAAGTGAAAACCCGATCCCGGCCCCGTTTGGTCTAAACTCGGGGTTCGGACCAAATTACGTTTACCCATTCACTCACGAACCCAAATATGCTATTAGTTTTGAAATCCGACCTTAATTTGATATAAAAATTCGATTTTTATATAATTCCCTAATTCTACCTAAACCCTCAATTTTACCATGAAAATTATGTGTTTTTGCTTTAAAAGTGATGAAAAACAGTAAGGAATTGAAAGAAAAAAGTTGGGATTGATTACCTATGACTTGGGGATGAAGATTGTTGAAGAAAATCACTTTTAGGGCTGAAAACCTCAAATTTTGGTGAAGAAGAAGGTATGCCCGGTTCTTAAAAGGTATTTATATTAGCTGGACAGGAGACCTATGCGTTCGCACCGGGGGAGGGGGGGGGGGTTGCGTTCGCATAGAACAAAAATGACCTCCCCCTATTTTACTCTATGCATTCGCACTGGTGAGGTGCGTTCGCATAGAACAAAAATGACCTCCCCTTATTTTACTCTATGCGTTCGCACTGAGGGGGTGCGTTCGCATAGAGCAAANGGGGGGGGGGGGGTGCGTTCACAATGCATTAAATACCTGTGCACTGAAAGCAAAGAAAACCAACAATCTTTCAAGTGTAAAAACATCCCGTGGCCTACCCAAAACTCACCCGAGTCCTCGGGGCTCTAAGAAAAACATGCACGCAAGTTTAAAAATATCATACGGACTTGCTCGTGCGATCAAATCATGAAAATAACATGTAAAACTATGAATTAAACCTCAAAACTCATTATTTTCAACAAGAACTCTTAAAGTTCAATATTTTTCAACCGGATGTCCGAATCACGTCAAACGAACTCTGTTTTAAACCAAATTTCACAGTTAACCTTTTAATATCATAACAAATTTGTACCAGGCTTCGGAACCAAAATACGGACCTGATACCAATGATTTTAAATATTATTTCTTTTCTTTAATTCATCAATATTTCAGCAAAACAATTTCTTTCAAAAATTGATTTCTAAGGCTTGGGACCTCAGAATTCATTTCCGGGCATACGCCGAGTCTCGTATTTTACTGCGGACCTCCCGGGATCGTCGGAACACGGATCCGTGTCCGTTTACTCAAATTGTTGACCAAAGTCAACTTTTATCAAATTAAAATTCTAGAAATCACTATTTCTCATATTTTCACATAAAAGCTTTCCGATTTCACGCCCAGACTGCGCACACAAATCGAGGTATTTAATTTTAGTCTCTTTATGGATATTAAGCATGGATAGGAGTCTAATTTTATAATATGACCCCTTGAGTCATCACAATCTCCACCTCTACAACACACGTTCGTCCTCGAACGTACATAGAAAGTTACCTGAATTTGCAAACAAGTGTGGATATCTACTCTGCATGTCCGACTCGGACTCCCAGGTAGCTGCCTCAACGGGCTGGCCTCTCCAATGCACTCGAACAGAAGGATAACTCTTAGATCTCAACTGGCGAACCTGCCGGTCTAAAATAACTACCGGCTCCTCCTCATAAGTCAAGTCTTTGTCCAACTGGACAGAGCTGAAATCTAACACGTGGGACGGGTCTCCGTGGTATTTTCGGAGCATAGACACATGGAATACCGGATGAACTGAGGATAACCCTGGATGCAATGCAAGTCTATAAGCTACCTCCCCCACCTTATCAAGAATCTCAAATGTCCCGATATACCTAGGACTCAGCTTACCCTTCTTCCCAAACCTCATAGCACCTTTCATAGGCGACACACGAAGCAATACTCGCTCTCCAACAATGAATGCCACATCACGGACCTTACGATCGGCATAACTCTTTTGCCTAGACTGAGATGCACAAAGTCTCTCCTGAATAATCTTGACCTTATCAAAGGCTTCCTGAACTAAGTTTGTACCCAACGACCGAGCCTCTCCCGGCTCAACTGAGCTACCCCCTTAATTCATATATTTTTCATTATTCTTTTGGGGTAACTGTCATATCTATTGGCAAACAATGATCACAAAAGTAGAGCTCTATTCAGATAATTCTTGGCACGAACCATATAGTCTAGAAGCTTGTCAACCCCTGTACTCCCTCTGGAGCACCCCAAAATCCGCAACCGTGACTTCCACGCTGAGTAGACCTTCTGTAGATTTAAAGTTGGCTATATAACTCCTTTGGTACTGAGGTATGAGGTTATTAAGGAGGCAGACATACTGCAAGTCTCAGCTTTATCTCTTGCGAAAATATCATGCCTTATACATTCCAAGCCAAAGCCGATATAACACATGACCCCGCAATCTATTCCTTGACAGTGGACTTCTCTATTTGGCACGAAGCCATAGGTCACAATGCCTGATAATCCACAATGTTTAACTTCACCGCTCATATAATCAACCAGGCTGCTTTCAACTATTCCTTTGTTATGCAGTACTGAAGTAGCTATAAATCCTTCTGGGATATGGGCTAGTCCAACATGTACCGACTGGGCTAGAACCTCCACGTCTAGATCCATTCGAGGCGGTTGAATAGGTGCTAATATTCAAGCTTTAGAATGAGCTCTGGTTCTATCTCTTTCCCTAATCGTAGCTGTCATTGGGGCTTTATCTCTTGTCCGATTGTAGACGCCTTGCGTGTTGTCAAGATTTGTGAGAGGAAAAGAATAGGCAAGTTCAATCATCAATGGTAGAATAAATTCGCACGATGGAGTAGAATAGAAGTGAGAGTGTTCTTAACTTAATAGCCTCTGAGAGATAAGTACAGACGTCTCCGTACCGATCCTTCAGACTCTACCAAGTTTGTTCGTGAATTGTGAGACCTAAGCAACCTAGTGCTCTGATACCAACTTGTCACGACCCAAATTCCCAACCTTAGGGATCGTGATGGCGCTTAACACCATACTTGCTAGGCAAGACAATGTTAGAAGCCGATTAACTAATTTCCTTAATTAATTACTTAAACATAAATAAATAAATTATAAATAACTTAATTAAAATAATATCCAACAAAGTTAAAATAAAATAATAATAATAACTAATTAAATAAAACAAACCACGAAATAACTATATAAATAACTCTAAGACTACCCCAGGGTCTGGTGTCACAATCCACGAACTACTAAAGAATACTACAAATAATGGGCGGAAAGAAAGTCATGTAACTGTTCTGAATAATACGAAACATCATATATTAAATAGGAGAAGACTCTCAGGATTTGTGGACGCCGGCATATATACCTCGTGTCTCCAAATGAATAGGTAGCCGTCCTGAAATCCTCTACTGCTGAATAGTACCTAGATCTATGCAAAAGAGCACAGAGTGTAGTATCAGTACATCCGACCCCATGTATTGAGTAAGTGCCGAGCCTAACCTCGACGAAGTAGTGACGAGGCTAAGGCGGGGCTTTTAAAATATAATCGGTAACAAAAATAAATAATAAAGCAAGAAAGAAATTTAAACAAACAAATAAATAAATGTTGCAACAAAATAAAATAACTCAGCTGCCTTTTTTCAGGTCTCAGCTATAACCAATTCTCAAATAATTTTCAAATTTTTAATCTTTAACTTTAAATAAAAATGGTACAAAAAATATATATAAAGAATAGTAAACATTTAAGCTTTTCAAAACTTTATTTTCTTTGAAAAATCAGTAAAATATAAATGTCCTCCCTTATCGCTCCTTGTTGCAGCGTGGAACCCGCTCCCACCTGTCCTCCCTTATTGCTCCTCCCTAAAAATATCACCCTTATTACTCTTGTTGCAGCGTGCGATCCGATCCCACCTGTCCACCCTTATCACTCCCGGGTTGCAGCTCCCACCAGACATATCATATCAATTTATTTTTAATTTTCAAAACTCAGGCCAAGCCTTTCACAATATTTTTGTCTCAACAATTATAAATAAGAAATTGTATTTTTCTCATAAACTTCATCAATATCATCTCAGCCATGAAACCAACAGGAATATCAAAATATATATAATTCGTAAAGACAACGCCAAACCTCTCAACCGTTTTATACCACAAAGAAACTAGCTCAAACAACCAATACTCTTTCCAAAATAGCCACAACAATATCTAACAACAAATTAATAAGGCCAAATAGTCATAGAAACAATAATGAACATATAACAATTAAGACAATAATCAATTAAGTTGGGGACGGGGAAGAGATCATGTTTAACAAACAATTTGGGTGGTGCATAGATACTCGTCACCTCACCTATACACCACGCCCATGCATTTCACATAGCAAACAAGTGGGGAGTCCTATTCCCTCAAGTCAAAGTTAGACCAAACACTTACCCCAATTTCGCAGGCCACTCACTGCTCAATTATTACTTTTCCTTTTGAATTCATGTAACGACCCAGCCGGTCGTTTTGTGTGTTGGGACTCCGTTCCCGTGAATGACTCTTCCCATAGCGACTACGCGTGCCTTATGACTTGTGTGGGCAGGTAGTTCGAGATTCAGAAGTGATTTGGCCAGTTCAGAAACACTTGGTTCCTGAAGGCTAGGCCTATTTGGCTAATTTTGGTCCCGAGCAGCATTTTGAGCAAACGACCTCGGAATCGAGTTCTGAAAGCTCCAGCAGCTCCGGATGATGATTTTGTACTTGGGAGTGTGTTCACCTCGGGTTTCTGATGACCCAAGAGTATTCCGGCACCTGAATTTCGTAAGATTTGGAATTCAGCCTGGAATTAGACCTTGTGATATCATGGTCTGAATGGAATTCCGAATCTGTTAATAGTTCCGTATAGTCATTTATGACTTGTCCGCAAAATTTGGAGTCATTCCGAGCAGTATAGACCCGTTCGGCGTATTGATGAGCCATTTGAAATTTTCTTGAAATCCTAAGTTTGATCTAAGGGGTTTTGGAGAGTGATTCTTGGTTTGAATGATGTTTTTAGTGTTCTGGGAGCTCGAGCGAGTCCGCCAAGTGATTTGGGACTCGTCGGTATAATTTGTCGAGGGCTCGGGTGGGCCCAGGGGTCTCCCGGACCCCGAACGGGGTCAAAAACCAGCAAAACTCATAGCTGGTGGGAATGTAATGGTGTGACCGCATCTGCGGTCCCTGAGCCGCAGGCGCGAGGTTCGCACCAGCGGAATTCCCTTCGCAGGTGCGACTCCAGCCGCAGGGGCGATCTTTCCTCCGCAGGCGCGGATAAAGGCCCGCAGGCGCGACCTTCCCCAGAGGCCCAGGCCATCGCAGGAGCGGCCTATTCTCCGCAGGCGCGGACAAAGGCCGCAGGTGAGAGAAATTCCCCAGTGCCCAGGCCTTCTTTCCGCAGGCGCGACCCAATATTTCGCAGGTGCGAGTCCGCACCTGCGATCCAAAAGTCGCAGGTGCGGAAACTGCTGGGCAGTTTCATTTAAATGGCCAAGTCGTGATTTCTTTTCCCAAAAACCATTATCCTCCATTGTTGAACACCCCAAGAGATGCAGAACGGGTATTTTGGCCTAGGAACTCAAGTAAGTGATTCCGTAACCCTCCGCATGTCATTTCTTCCGTTCTTTGAGAATTTCCTCTTCCTAATTCATAGGAATTCATAAGAAGTTGTTGGGGAGAATAGAGGGTTTTGATGAAAATGTAAATTCTGATTTTTGGGCCGTTGAGGGATGATTAATTGAGTTAATATTGATCCTTAGGCGACATATAGTGCGTTTCTTCAAGAGATATATTTTTCCGGACGCCGAGGCTCGGAGTTGGATTTCCAAAGTACGTCAAGAATACGTTTTTGAGGGAATACTTGATAAATTCTCCTCGAATCTTCCTAAATTGATATAATTATGTGCTTTTGGCTAGTTGCGAGCCATCGAGGGTGATTCGGAGGATTCGTGCGTCGTGTTGATTGGTCCGTTGGCCGGAGGAGCACTTGTCCAGGTGAGTCTCCTTTCCAAACTTTGTAAGGGGGAAATGTCCCCTAGGCTCTTGATTGCTAATTGTGCTCGTTGAGGGGGCTACGTACGTACCACGTGACGAGAGTCCGTACGTGGCATCTATACTGTATATCGGGTAGCCGTAGGACCCACGAGCATGTTCTAACTGTTTGTTTGATATTATCTGATGTTTTGTACGAGTTATTACTGATATTTGATGAAATTGAGCTATGATAGCTACGAATTAAAAGTACATAATATTCAGATAAGAATTATGAACTTCATCACTTGAGTAATTGTGTTACTCCTGGTATAATTGATAAAGAGCAACGAGTAAATGAGTTAATGAGCTGATAAGCTAAATGAAGGTGGTTAAAAATTCTTTCTTATACTTGAATAATGAAATAAGTCTTGATAATGAGCTGATAAGATAAATGAAGGTGTTTAAAATTCCTTCTTATACTTGAATAATGAAAATAAGTCTTGATAATGAGCTGTTGAGCTAAACAAAGGTGGGTGAAATTCCTTCCTATACTTGAATTTTACCATCATGGTAATATTGTGAGCAAAGAGGATAATATGATAGAAATCCTAACTTTGGCTATCAAGTGAGATGTGAGTATCCGATCCCGTTGAATGTGGGCGAGTCGGTACCACGGTGTCTAAATATACCCATATATATATATGCATTCATGCAGTCATATATACGCATTCATGCATTCATGGCCCCCGAGTCACATGTATGATTCGTGATCGGGGAGAACTTATATTTTTCTTGCCCCCGAGTCACAGGTTTGATTCGTGATCAGGGAGGAATAACACTCATATTTTTACTAGCCCCTGAGTCACAGGTTTGATACGCGATCAATGAGAGGTCAGACTTATTTTACTTGCCCCTGAGTCACAAGTTTGATTCGTGATCGGGGAGAGTTATACTACTATTTTCATCGGCTCCCGAGTCACAGGTATGATTCATGATCGGGGAGGACATATACATTCTTCGGCCCCCGAGTCGCAGGCATGATTCGCGATCGGGGAGATTTTTACTTTGCATCATTGGCCCCGAGTCACATGTATGATTTGTGATCGGGAGATTATATATATATATGTCATTTGCCCCTAAGTCACATGGATGATTCGCGAGCAGGGAGAGATATTTGCCCACGAGTCGCATGGATGATTCGCGATCGTGGAGATTTTATCGAGTCAGCGCACGGGTCGCAGGTATGATTCGCGAACGTGTGGAGCTTTATGACTGTGTCAGTCCTTATGACCCACCCTTATGACTTCGGTCGATAGTCTTGTCCGTGTCGGTTATATATATATAGATATACTCATTGCATTCATGAGCATTTGCATTGAGTTGGGATCGTACGTTAGTGAATTGCGAAACAATACTGAGTATTGGAAAGTGAACAATTGAGAATAAAGATAAAACATTTCGGATAATGAGAAAGAAAACAATGACATAACTATGAACAACTTACAAAGAAAGATCATGTTTGATATCAGTTGCTGTTGCTGTTTACATGTTCGTATACTTGATGTACTTTCTCACATGATGTATTGCTCAGTATGTATTTTATTTTATTATGTACTGGACCTTAGTGAGTATGTATTCTACCTCTCGTCACTACTCTTTACGAGTTTAGACGGGATACTCACTAGGTACATATTTGTTTATATGTACTCATGCTGCACTTTCTTTCTTTTTCTACACTTGACTTTGTAGGCATTGAGGCTGGTTCGTCTGTTCGTCCGCTTGCTGATAGATACTGATCGCGGCGTCGCTCCACACGGTGAGCTGTCTTCTTGGCGTTCTCCTGACAGCACCTCTGAGGCCTTCTAGTTTCATTTTGCTCAGTCTTTTGTTCTAGACTGCGACTTGTACATTTTGTATATGTATATTTCAATTGTTGTATCTATGTAGCCGCCCGTTGACACTGTGACACTAGTCCTGGCACACACTTGTTGTAGTTATCGGGGTTGTACATGTATTAGGCCTAGCTGTGGTTCAGCTTGTTTCTACGGCCTTACCCCATGTTGTTATTTTATTCCGCACTTTCATTGTTATTGTTGTTCGTTGGCTTGCCTAGCCTCGCCGTTAGGCACCATCACGACCTGGACCGGGAGATGGGTCGTGACAGAGTGGTATCAGAGCGCTTAGGGTCACATAGTCTCACAAGTCACTNGCAATTGGCCTTACACTCAATTTGTTCTTCTATTCTCTCACAGATGGTGAGGACACGTGCTTCTCACGATCCTAATTCGGGGGAGGCTGCTACCTCTGCCGCTCGACGACGAGGTCGAGGCACTCGGGGTAAGGCTCCTGCTGGTAGGAGGGGGCGAGGGCATCCCAGAGCTACACCATCTGCACCAGTGGAAGATCACTATATTGATGAACAGGAGGAGCTGCCTCCAGCAGCACCACCTCCAGTGGACTTTGTGACGGCACCAGGCTTCCAGGAGGTCATAGGCCGCATGCTAAGATTCATGGACACGATGTCGCAGGCAGGCATCCTTCCATCGGATCCTGCCACCTCTCAGGCAGGAGGGGGAGTTCTGACCCCTACAGCTCAGACTACAGGGCCACAGCGTACTCCAGATATTCCGTCGGCTATTAGGGCTCAGCCTGGGTTAGAGGCATCAGGATCCAGGCCAGTTCCGAGAGGGGATCAACATAAGTTATCGGGTAGATGGACGCAGCTACACCCTCCGGTCTTCGGGGGTGAGCAGGGAGAGGATGCCTATGACTTTCTAGAGAGGTGCAGGGGCAGACTGCACAACATGGGTATATTGGAGTCTCACAGAGTTGATTTCACTTCCTTGCAGTTTCAGGGAAGAGCTCGTCGGTGATGTCAGTCGTATTTGCGGGGCAGGCCAGCCGGTTCTCCGCCAGTCACTTGGGATCAGTTCTCCCAGCTATTCCTGGATAGATACATTCCTCCATCTGAGAGGGAAGACTTGCGGGCTCAGTTCGAGAGACTGGAGCAGGGGCACTTGTCAGTGACAGATTATGAGGCCAGATTTTCAGAGCTGTCTCGTCATTCCATCATGATACTACCTACAGATGGAGAGAGAGTTCGTCAGTTTGTAGCAGGTTTGCATCCTGGCATCAAGACTTCTTTAGCTAGAGAGGTGGAGATGGGCACTCCATTTCAGACATTGGTTGAAATAACTCGTCGTATAGAGGGCTATCGTGTCAGGGATAGGAGTTAGGGCCAGTCAGGGCAGCAGGGACAGCATGACAAGAAAGCTAGATTCACCGACGACCTCAGAGGTACATCAGGCAGGGTCAGGGGTCAGGTTGCTAGCGGTCAGTCCAGCCGGTCTTCCTATACAACACCTTCAGTACCTGCCAGGGTGGCTCCAGTCAGGCTGCAGTTCAGTGCCATGCCGGATGTCACTCCAGCCATTCAGGGTTCTCAGTCCTCGGGTCAACAAGATATGCCCCAGGTGAGGTGTTATGAGTGTGGAGACATGGGCCACATGAGGAGAGTTTGCCCCCATTATAAGGGAAAGGCAGTGCGGCAGAGCCATCAACCCAGGGTCCCAACACTAGCAGCTCGAACACCGAGGGGTGGAGGTCAGATTGGTAGGGGCCGTCCCAGAGGAGGAGGCCAGCCGGGTAGAGGTCATTCAGCTCCAGCTCGATCTGGGGGAGCTCAGCCATCAGGCGCCTCAGCACGTTTTTATGCCATCCCAGCCAGGGCAGACGCAGTAGCCTCAGATGCAGTGATTACAGGTACTATTTCAGTCTGTGGTAGGGAGGCTTCAGTGTTATTTGATCCGGGGTCTACATACTCTTATGTTTCAGCTTTATTTGCTCATTCTCTGGATATTGTATGTGAGTCCTTGGGATCTCCTTTGTATGTGTCCACTCCTGTGGGCGACTCTGTGGTGGTAGACCGGGTCTACCGGGCTTGTGTGGTTACTTTCTGTGATTTTGAGACCAGAGCCGACCTATTATTGCTCGATATGGTTGATTTCGAGGTTATTTTGGGCATGGATTGGTTATCCCCTCACCATGCTGTCTTGGATTGTTATGCCAAGATCGTTACTTTAGCCATGCGTGAGTCGCCGAGGCTAGAGTGGAGAGGTGCTTCAGTTAGTACTTTCGGCCGAGTTATTTCTTTCATAAAGGCTCGACACATGGTCGAGAAACGGTGTCTAGCCTATCTAGCTTATGTGCGGGACACTACCGTAGAATCTCTTACTGTTGATTCAGTACCTATCGTCCGTGAGTTTCCGGATGTGTTTCCCTCAGATCCTCCAGGCATGCCTCCAGACCGGGATGTTGATTTCTGCATTGATCTAGCACCAGGTACTCAGCCTATATCTATTTCTCTTTATCGTATGGCTCCTAAAGAGATAAAGGAGTTGAAGGAGCAGCTAGAGGAGTTATTGGCCAATGGTTTCATCAGGCCTAGTGTGTCGTCGTGTGGTGCTCCTGTGCTTTTCGTGAAAAAGAAAGATGGGTCTTTGCGTATGTGTATTGACTATCGCCAGCTGAACAAGGTAACTATCAAGAATAAGTATCCTCTGCCTCGCATTGATGATTTATTTGATCAGCTTCAGGGTGCGCGTGTGTTCTCCAAGATTGACTTGAGATCGGGGTATCACAAGTTGAGGATTCGGACTTCTGATGTTTCGAAGACTGCATTCCGCACCAGGTATGGTCACTATGAATTCTTGGTGATGTCTTTTGGCCTGACTAATGTCCCATCAGCTTCTATGGATTTGATGAATAGGGTATTCAGGCCTTATATTGACTCGTTCGTTATTATTTTCATTGACGATATCTTGATTTATTCACGGAGCTTGGGTGAGCATGAACAACATTTGTGGGTAGTACTTCAGACCTTGCAAGAACAGAAGCTATATGCTAAGTTCTCTAAGTGTGAGTTCTGGTTAGAGTCCGTAGCATTATTGGGCCATATAGTATCAGGTGAGGGTATTAAGGTTGATCCACAGAAGATTGAGGCAGTTCAGGGTTGGCCTCGTCCTACTTCAGCTACGGAGATCAGGAGTTTTCTGGGTTTGGCAGGTTATTACCGTCGTTTTGTCGAGGGATTTTCTTCTATTGCCGCTCCATTGACTAGATTGACTCAGAAGAATGCCCCATTTCAGTGGTCCGATGATTGTGAGGCGAGCTTTCAGAAGCTCAAATCAGCTTTGATATCAGCACCAGTTCTTTCATTACCTTCTGAGTCAGGGCCCTATACAGTATATTGCGACGCTTCACGCGTCGGGTTGGGATGTGTTTTGATGCAGGATGGCAGAGTTATTGCTTATGCTTCGCGGCAGCTGAAGGTTCATGAGAAGAACTACCCTGTTCATGATTTGGAGTTGGCAGCGATCGTTCATGCTTTGAAGATATGGCGGCATTACCTGTATGGTGTATCTTGTGAGGTCTATACGGACCACCGCAGTTTACAGTATTTGCTTAAGCAGAGAGATCTTAATTTGAGGCAGCGGAGGTGGCTTGAGTTGTTGAAAGACTATGACCTTACCATTTTGTATCACCCGGGCAAGGCAAACGTGGTAGCGGATGCTTTGAGCAGGCGTGCAACCAACATGGGGAGTTCAG
>ML272083.1:4228-14276 GCA_005239495.1 Nicotiana undulata | reverse complement strand
AACGTATTGTATTGTTCAAACCATTTAGTTCTGTTTTTATTTATTTCCGCTGCTAAATCGTAATTTTTTTTTTTTTTGGTTAATTCTGTTAATTGGGTGCTATCATGTTAGTTTAACTGCTCACGTTGGCTTGTCTAGCGGGTTCACCGTTAGACTCAATCATGGCATGAAGGGGGGAATCCGGGTCGTGACAAGTTGGTATCAGAGCTCTAGGTTGCTTAGGTCTCACAACTCACGGACAACCTTGGTAGAGTCTGAGGGATCGGTACAGAGACGTCTGTATTTATCCCCCAGAGGCTGCTAAGTTATGATACTCCTCTTCTCTTCATACTTTGTCGTACGTAGTATATTTTGGTATACTGATCGAGTTTCTATTCTATTCTCTCGCAGATGGCGAGGACGCGTGCTTCCCTTGGTTCCGCTCAGCAGCCCGACACTCCTGCTACAGCTCCTACGAGGGGTCGAGGACGAGGGCATGCTAGAGGCCGAGGCTGGGGCAGGGCTCAGCCTAGAGCAGCAGCCCCAGTGGGTGACCCTCAGGTCGAGTCTGACAAGGAGGTCCCAGTTCTGGCAGTCCTAGTTGGACCAGCGCAGGTCCCAGAGGGGTTCATAGCTACCCCAATGCTTCAGGACGCTCTAATCCGCTTGGTGGGACTTATGGAGAATATAGCACATGCACGACTTCTTCCTACTGCACCAGCCGTCTCTCAGGTTGGGGGAGGTACCCAGACTCCTGCCACCCATATGCCAGAGCAGCTAACTCAACAGTTTCACACTCCGGCACAACAGCCAGCCGGATTAGTTCAGCCTGGTTTAGCAGCACCGGTAGTTGAGGGAACTGACAAGAGACCCCATCACTTCGGGAGATTCAGTGGAACCTCATCTGGAGGAGGAGACTCTTTTGGCAGAGGTCACCCTCCTCGACCTTTTCAGTCGGCACTTCAGGTATTTCCCCGTGCACCGTCAGCCCATGTTAGTACACCACCAGCATCTATCAGCGCGCAGCTGCTTCAGAGTTACCAGGATAGATATCAGGGTCGTCAGGGCTAGTTCTCGAGTCCTCAGCCGCAGCAGTAGAGATCTTGTCATAATTGTGGTATGCCGGGGCACATTGTCATATATTGTCCCCGAGTCTCTAGTGGTCCCCAGTATCAGGGACCCCGCGCTATGGTTCCCGTAGCAGGCACACCCCCACCCTCTCAGCTAGCTAGGGGTGGTGGCCGTGGTGCCAGAGGAGGTGGTCGGGTTCTTAGAGGTAGAGCACAGGCCACGAGAGGTGGAGGCCAGGATGTTCAGATTGGAGGGGCTCAGCCCCGGTGTTATGCTTTTCCTGCTCGTCCTGATGCGGAGGTTTCAGATGCAGTTATTACAGGTACGGTTTCAGTTTGCAGCCGAGAGGCATCGGTGATTATTTGATCCGGGTCCTACATTCTCCTATGTGTCTTCGTATTTTGCCCCTTATTTGAGTATGCCTCGTGATTCTTTGAGTACTGATGTACATGTGTCTACACCGGTGGGTGATTCTATAGTGGTAGATCGAGTCTACCGTGCTTGCGCAATAGTTATTGGTGGTCTGGAGACTCAGGTTGATCTTTTGCTTCTTGATATGGTTAACTTTGATGTCATATTGGGGATGGACTGGTTATCTCCCTATCATGTTATCGTGGACTGTCATGCCAAGAGAATGACCTTAGCCTTGCCAGGAGTACCTCGTTTATAGTAGAGAGGGACCCCTAGTCATTCTTCTGGTAGAGATGTTTCTTATATAAAGGCTCGGCGCATGGTCGAGAAGGGTTGTTTGGCCTATTTGGCCTATGTGCGTGATTATACTACCGAGGTTCCTTCTATAGAGTCTGTGCCCGTGGTTCGCGAGTTTCCAGAGGTATTCCCTGCTGACCTGCTGGGTATGCCACCCGACAGGGATATTGACTTTTGTATTGAGTTGGCTGAGGGCACTCAGCCCATTTCTATTCCCCCGTATCGTATGGCTCCGCCAGAGTTGAAAGAATTAAAGGAACAATTGCAGGATTTGTTGGATAAAGGCTTCATTAGGCCTAGTGTTTCTCCTTGGGGTGCTCCAGTGTTGTTCGTGAAGAAGAAAGACGGCTCAATGAGGATGTGTATTGACTACCGGCAGTTGAATAAGGTTACTATTAAGAACAAGTATCCTTTGCTGAGGATTGATGACTTATTCGATCAGCTTCAGGGTGCTACGGTATTCTCTAAAATAGACTTGAGATCGGGTTATCACCAGTTGAGGATCAGGGCATCTGATGTGCCCAAGACAGCTTTTTGCACCCATTATGGGCATTATGAGTTTTTGGTCATGTCGTTTGGGTTGACTAATGCCCCCGCTGCTTTTATGGAGTTGATGAATCGAGTATTCAGGCCTTATTTGGTCTCGTTCTTTATTGTTTTCATTGATGATATTTTGATATACTCTCGCAGCCGAGAGAAGCATGAGAAGCACCTTAGAGTCGTTCTCAGGACTCTGAGGGATAGGCAATTGTATGCCAAATTTCCTAAGTGTGAGTTATGGTTGAGTTACGTGGCATTCTTGGGCCATGTTGTGTCGGCATAGGGCATCTAGGTGGATCTGAAGAGGATTTCAGCAGTTAGAGATTGGCCTAGGCCCACTTCAGCCACAGAGATTCGGAGTTTCTTGGGCCTAGCAGGCTATTATCGCCGGTTTGTGGAGGGATTTTCATCTATAGCAGCCCCTATGACCAAGTTGACGCAGAAGAGTGTTCAGTTCAGATGGTCTGAGGAGTGTGAAGCGAGCTTTCAGAAGCTCAAGACAGCATTGACCACAGCACCAGTGTTGGTATTATCCTCAGGTTCAGGTTCTTATACTGTGTATTGTGATGCTTCGCGGGTTGGGCTTGGTGCAGTGTTGATGCAGGATGGGAAGGTTATAGCCTATGCTTCACGTCAGTTGAAGATTCATGAGTAAAACTATCCAGTCCATAATTTGGAACTTGCAGCTATTGTTCATGCCTTGAAGATCTGGAGGCACTATTTGTATGGGGTACCGTGTGAGGTATTCACTGATCACAAGAGTTTGCAATACTTGTTTAAGCAAAAGGAGTTGACTATGAGGCAGAGGAGGTGGTTAGAGTTGCTGAAGGATTACGATATTACTATTCTCTATCATTCGGGAAAGGCCAATATGGTGGCCGATGCTTTGAGCCGTAAGTCGGTCAGTATGGGTAGCTTGGCCTATTTATCAGTTGGAGAGCGACCTTTGGCATGGGATGTTCAGGCGTTAGCAAATCGATTTGTTAGATTGGAGGTTTCTGAGGGTGGCAGTGTGTTGGCCCATACCGTTGCTTGTTCTTCATTGTATGATCGTATTCGCGCCAGGCAGTATGATGATCGTCACTTGTGTGCTCTTAGAGATGCGGTTCGGCACGGACGTGCCAAGCAAGTCACAGTTGATGCTGAGGGAGTTTTGAGATTGCAGGGTCGTATATGTGTTCCTGATGTGGACGGCATTCGTGAGTTGATATTGCAGGAGGCCCATAGTTCCCGGTATTCCATTCATCCAGGCGCCGCGAAGATGTACCAAGACTTGTGGCAGCATTATTTGTGGCGTAGAATGAAGAAGGATATTGTGGCTTATGTAGCTCGGTGCTTGAATTGTCAGCAGGTTAAATATGAGCACCAGAGACCAGGTGGTTTGATGCAGCAGATTCAGCTTCCCGAGTGGAAGTGGGAGCGTATCACGATGGATTTTGTAGTTGGACTTCCACGGACTCAGAGGATGGTTGATGCAGTATGGGTTGTGGTGGATAGGCTGACCAAGTCAGCACATTTCATTCTGGTGGCGGTTTCATCTTCAGCGGAGAAGTTAGCTCAGATCTATATGAGAGAGATTGTCAGATTGCACTGTGTGCCCTTATCTATCATATCAGACCGAGGTACTCAGTTTACCTCCTATTTCTAGAGAGTATTTCAGCGAGAGTTATGGCACACAGATTGAGTTAAGCACAGAATTTCATCCTCAGACGGATGGACAGTCCGAGCGCACTATTCAGATTTTGGAGGATATGTTGCGGGCATGTGTTATTGATTTTGGTGGTTCATGGGATCAGTTCTTGCCTTTAGCAGAGTTTGCCTACAACAACAGTTACCAGTCGAGCATTCAGATGGCTCCGTATGAGGCGTTGTATGGTAGGCGATGTCGGTCTCCAGTCGGATGGTTTGAGCCCGGAGAGGCTAGGTTATTGGGTTCTGAGTTAGTCCAGGATGCCTTGGATAAGGTGAAGATTATTCAGGATAGGCTTCGTACAGCTCAGTCCAGGCAAAAGAGCTATGCAGATCGTAGAGTTCGAGATTTGGCTTTCATGGTAGGAGACCAGGTGTTCCTTCGAGTGTCGCCTATGAAGGGCGTGATGAGATTCGGAAAGAAGGGCAAGTTGAGGCCTAGATATATTGGCCGAGGTTTTTGACAAGGTGGGAGAGGTGGCCTACAGACTTGCCTTGCCACCGCATTTATCAGCTATTCATCCAGTGTTTCACGTATCCATGCTCCAGAGGTATATTGCAGATCCATCTCACGTTCTTGACTTTAGCGATGTCCAGTTGGACAAGGATCTGACTTATAAGGAGGAGCCAGTAGCTATATTAGATAGGCAGGTTCGCCAGTTGAGGTCAAAGAGTTATCCTTCGGTCCGTGTTCAGTGGAGAGGTCAGCCTGCCGAGGCAGCTACCTGGGAGTCCGAGTCCGATATGAGGAGTCGGTACCCCCATTTTTTCTCAGACCAGGTACTTTTCTATGTCCGTTCAAGGACGAACGTCTGTTTTAGAGGTTGAGATTGTGATGACCCAAAAGGTCATCCTAAGTAATTCTATCTAAATCGGTGTTCCGAGGCCCCGAAAGCCTCCGTTAATCTCACCTCGATATGCGTGCGCAGCCCGGGCATGTAGCCGGGAAGCTTCTATGTGAAAATTTGATAAAAATGGAACTTTGAATTGAATAATTGAATAAAGTTGACTTTGGTCAACATTTTTGGTAAACGGACCCGGACCCGTGATGTGACGGTCCCGGAGGGTCCGTAGGAAAATATGGGACTTGGGCGTATGCCCGGAATCGAATTCCGAGGTCCCAATCCCGAGAAATGAATATTTAAAGAAAATTGTTTTCTGAAAATAATAAAGGTTTTTGAAAATGAACCTTGATGTGGAACCGTGTTACCGGGCCCGTAATATGGTTCAGGAGCCAGGAACAGGTTTATTATATGTTATGTGACTTATCTGTGAAATTTAGTGTAAAACAGACTTGAAATGACGTGATTCAGATCAAAAGTGGTAAAATTAAGCTTTATGAAGTTTTAAGAAATTTCTAGGAGTTTTGAGGTTTAATTCGATGATTTTGATGATAGTTTGGTGGTTTAAATGCTTGAACAAGTCCGTATGATGATTTGGGAGGCGTGTGTGTTTTTGGTTTTGAGTTCCGAGGGCTCGGGTGAGTTTCGGGTAGGTAACAGAGTGTAAAAAGTTGAAAAAATCTGGTGTTTCTTCAGTTTTCTGGTGTGATACCCTTCGCGAACGCGGCTAAGGGCCCGCGAACGCGAAGGGTAAATATTGAGTCTTGGTATTTTACTCTACGCGAACGCGTAGAGGGAGACGCGAACGCGGAGCACTTGGAAGTGTCTCTACGCGAACGCGTCCCCAGGGGTGCGAACGCATAGAGTTAGGCTGGGGTATGGGGGCTGGGCAACTTTGTTCTTCGCGAACGCGGCCATAGGCTCGCGAACGCGAAGGTCTATGGAGTCAATCATACGCGAACGCGGCTTGGTCCTCGCGAACGCGTAGGGCAGGATAGCTGACCCTTCGCAAACGCGGCCAGTGGCCCGCGAACGCGAAGGGTAATTTCTGCCCAGTTATTAAAATACCCAAAAACAGAACCATTTCGGGATCGTTCACTCCTTCCTTCTTCCCCAAACCCCCATAGGCGAAATTCAAGCTTCCCTTCCTCCATTGCTCCATAAGTATGTATATTTAACTCCATTTTCTTTCATTTTCCATCACTAATCACTAGAAGACTAGGTCTAAAAATCATAAAATTAAGGTAGAAATTGGGTTTTTGGGTAGTGTTAGGTTTTTGGGAAAATTGGATGATTCAACCTCAATTTGGGGTCGGATCCTAAAACTAATTACATAATTGAACTCATGGGGTTATGGGTGATCGGATTTTGGTCCGAGCCTCGAGTTTAGACCACGTGTGCCCGGGGTCGAATTTCGTTATTTTTGGAATAATGCTAGAAAATGAGTACCTAGGCTATGGGGTTATATTATTGAGTCTTTATTGATATTATTGAATTAATTATGCATAGATAACGTTGTTNATTTTGATAGAAATTGCAGTATTCCTTCCATGTTTAGCACATTATGAGATTGTCTTTACCTGGTAATCTATTCTTGTTGGAAGTATTGTCTTTTGAGTTTGAGAAAGTGTTGATATGATTGATAATCCAAATGTAGAGGATACGATTGAAGCGATTGGTTATAGCTGAGACCCTTGCCGGGCATTTATTGAGTTATTAAATTGATGTTTTCCCCTTGCCGGGTGTTATGAACTGCTTATTTCCTCTATGTTGTACTCCTTGCCATTTACCTGTTATTGTTTGGTGAGGAAGAGTGTAAAGCACGAAGGGTGATGCCGTGCCATGATATTTGATTACATTTCATAGTGAGGAAGAGTATAAAGCACGAAGGGTGATGCCGTGCCACGATCCATATTTATTATAAACACGAAGGTTAATGCCGTGTTGATCGCTTATTGTTTATCGCACAAGGGGACATGCCGTGCCGATTGTTTGTTATTTATCACATGAAGGGACATTCCGTGTTGATTGTTTATTGTTTATCGTACGAGGGGACATGTCGTGCCGATTGTTTGTTATTTATCACACGAGGGGACATGCCGTGTTGATCGTTATTGTTTATCGCACGAGGGGACATGTCGTGCCGATTGTTTTACATTGATTATACCATGTTTTGCATAGTGAGGAAGAGAGTAAAAGCACGAAGGGTGATGCCGTGCCATTAATTACATTCCTGGCAATTGAACTTGTCTTTACTTGGTACTTTCTGTTAAACTGCTTCTTATCTGTTTTCTTATGATCAATATACTGTCATATATCTCACTGGTGACCCCCCCTTAACTGCTCCCGTTTCCCCTAATTTGTCTGTTTAATTCTTGTGTTGCTATCTGGGTTATATGTTGTAGAATAGGACAAGTGTACATCGTTGCTAAGTCTAGCCTCGTCACTACCTCGTCCGAGGTTAGGCTTGGCACTTACTCAGTACATGGGGTCGGTTGTACTGATGCTACACCTGCACTTCTTTATGTTGTACAGATCCCCCAGCCGGACCCAATGGACATCGTTAGAGGGAGTATCCTTCAGTCCACCTCGGAGATTGAAAGGTAAACCCGCAGACGTTCGTGGGCCTTGACGTCTCCTCTATCCCTTTTTCTTCCTTCCTCACTTTCTCATTTATTTTCAAATACAGTTGTATACAGTTATTGTTCAGCCCTTGGTTGTAGTAATCTTTTAGTATGTTCGTGAGTTAGTGACTCCAGATTCGGGGATTGTTACAACATATCGTATTGTTCAAACCATTTAGTTCTGTTTTTATTTATTTCCGCTACTAAATCGTAAACTATTTTTTTTTTGTTAATTCTTTTAATTGGGTGTTATCATGTTAGTTTAACTGCTCACGTTGGCTTGTCTAGTGGGTTCAACATTAGACGCATTCATGGCCTGAAGGTGGGAATTCGGGTCGTGGCAGACCGGCCCGTACCAAAAGTGTGTCTTACAATGTGGTCCTATCATATCATAGTGTAACTTCGTCCATGCACTGCTGGGGATCGACCGACCCGTACCAAAAGTGAATTCTTAATTAAATCTCGGTGCACTGCCGGGGATCGACCGGCCCGTACCAAGAGTGCACTATAAATCCGCCATGGCGTACGGCCCGCTCCCATAAAAGTGAAGGAAATTACATATCGCTCGCGGGATGTAAATTACGAAGTGACAACATGCGCACACAGAACGTAATNTTTCATAATACTTTCCATAAATAATTTCTTTCATATTCCTTCCCGTAAGTCAATTCATTTCATAATATTTTTCCGTGAAAACAATTTCCTTCCATATTATTTTAAAATCCATAAATCTCAGAGAAACAAAACCACATAACAGGATATTATAACATACATATATTTCATTACAAAAAGTATACTGGGCATGATGTGGGGCCTAACTACCCTGACATAACAATAGTAGCCGCTACGTACGGACTCTCGTCACTTGGTACGTACGTAGCCCCAGCAAAAAATTACATATAGCACGTAGAACACCTAAGGGGACAATTCCCTCTTACAAGGTTAGAAATGAGACTCACCTCGCTCCAAAGATTCATCACCGGCTTCCAAGCCTCTACGATGACTAAAATGGATGTGCAACGCTCCCAAACTATCCAAATAATGATAATTCAATGAAAATATACTAAATAGATCATAACCAATTCAAGCACGTACCTTATCAGTCAGATGAACCAGCGGTGATGAACCAGGTTCATCGTGTTATAGTCTTTAATATGCCTCAATTTACAAAGATAGAAAAACATCATTAGAAACCATGGAATCATATTAATACATGGCAAGAGAGTATGGCAGTAAAGTCATGATACTGAGCAACGATTAGTCTGGTTAATTATCTATTTTAGTGTTTCTAGCAAAAAAAAAAAATTCTTCAATTTTTCATTTTTGTTTTTCAATTAGGTGATCTTAATCATCCCTAATTCAAGCCGGTTTCATTCAAAATTCTCCCTACTCAGTGCTTTAGTAAAGATGTCTGCAATTTGCTTGTCAGTAGCACAAAATTCAATTGAGATTATTCCTTTTTCATAGTTATCCCTTAGAAAATGGTGTCTAACATCTATGTGCTTAGTTCTTTTATGATGAACCGGGTTCTTTTTCATACTAATTGCACTAGTTTTGTCACAGAAAATAGGAATGCATCCAACCTCTATACCAAAGTCCATGAGTTATTGCTTGATCCATAGCAACTGAGCACAACATGAGACTGTAGCCACATATTCAGCCTCAACAGTAGATAAGGCTACTGAATTTTGTTTCTTAGTGGCCCAAGACGCAAGGCAAGAGCCCAAAAAGTGAGTCATGCCTGAAGTAATTTTCCTGTCAACCAGGAATCTTGCATAATCTGCATCAGCATATCCTACAAGGTCGAAATTACTACCTTTAGGATACCAAATGCATAAATCAGTAGTGCCTTTCAGATATCTCATAATTCTCTTCACTGCAGTTAGATGGGACTCCTTTGGATTTGCCTGAAACCTAGCACACAGTTCTACACTGAACAAAATATCAGGTCTGCTAGTAGTGAGATATAATAAAGACCCAATCATCCCTTTGTATAGCTTCTGATCAACGGATGAACCAGGTTCATCCATATCTAATTTTGTGGTTGTGGCTATGGGGGTGTCAACTTCCTTTGAGTCTTCCATTTTAAATCTTTTGAGCAATTCCTTCACATATTTTTGTTGATGGATCATTGTTCCATTTGAGTTTTGCTTGATTTGCAAGCCTAAGAAGAAGTTTAGCTCACCCATCATACTCATCTCAAACTCACTCCCCTTAAGTTAGCAAATTCCTTACTCAATTTTTCAGTGGTCGCACCAAATATGATATCATCCACATATATTTGCACAACCAGGAGATCCTTACCCTTTTCCTTTAAGAACAAGGTACTGTCTATTTTTCCTCGTTTGTATCCATGTTCTAGCAGGAATTTTGATAGTCGTTCATACCATGCTCTTGGTGCTTGTTTGATTCCATACAAAGCCTTGTCAAGTTTGTATACATGGTCAGGTGTCTCCTTGCTTTCAAAACCTGAAGGTTGTTTTATAAATACTTCTTCTTTTAGATATCCATTGAGAAAAGCACTCTTTACATCCATCTGATGGAGAGTGAATTCCATGTGTGCAGCAAATGCTATAAGAAGTCTGATTGCCTCAA